>VZTN01030184.1:186970-204105 GCA_013400515.1 Erpornis zantholeuca | reverse complement strand
CTTTGCGAATGCCCCCAGCCCTGAGTTGTTCCTTTATCTTCATCATCAAGCCGGGTCCAGGGCCTCAGAGCCCCATTCAGGGTGTGGTACTCTTCTCTGCAGCTTTTGTACTACAGTTTTAAAAGTCCTTCATGAAAATGTTTAAGTCATAAACTATGAGTCTCTGACACACACCTTGCCTGGAAGAGGAGCCTCACAGTAACCAATGATCCCTGGGGTGCTTTGTGGCACAGACTAGCAGGCTGGGAGGGAAACCACACCTCTGCTGCCCACAGACTCGTGAGTTCCAGGACAATGCTGTGCCGATTTTTGTGTGTGCAGGTGATGCCTTAAATGGCTACCTGGAAACAGAGACTAGACAGGAATAAAGGAAAAATGTGGTATTTATTTGAAAGGCCTTCAGGTGCACACTTCGGGGTCCAGAGGGTCCTGCCTCAGTGGATCCCCAAATGGACAACAGGTCATGAGTGCTTCACACTTTTCTATCAACATAAATTCACAAACCAGAACCCAGCCAATGATGTGATTTCCTCCAGGCTTGCCCCCCTCTTCCCAAGATGATGGTTTACAGTTCTGGTTCTGAGTGTTCTTGGAGAGCAAGTTAGAGGTTTTGTTATGACTATCTTATAATAAGAGAACAGCACTTAACAAGCTACAGAAAACTTCAGAGTTACACTAGCAGGACAGGATTTGAAAAATATAAAAGTTAAAACCTAAGGCATCAGAGGTACAGCATCAGCCTTGAATGCACCTGGCATTTGAATGCATAGGACTGAAGTTGCTTGCAGTCTCTCTGGAGACAGTTCTGCATTTGTCCAACCCTTTACCACCATAGCCCCTACAACTCTCCAACATCTTGACAAAAAACACCTTGTTTCCTCCACTGAAGGATGCCGCAACATAATTAATAGTAAGAGCTACCCCACAACTATACACATCCTCTCATGTTCTCAGCCAAGCAAATCTTTCATTTTGTCGGGTAATTTCTTTTTAATGTGGTGGTTGCTATTATTTCTTGATAGTGATAAAAGACCTGAAGCAAAATTCTTTTCAGAGAGTTCAAGAGGAAAAAAATCTTTGTTGGTGAAAGGAGCGTATTTAATGCATGCAGAAGGTGTTAATTAAAAATCCTAAAAGCTGACATTATAGCCCTAAAAATCATGAATATTTTGAGACTTAAATGTCTCAGTTATCATCACAGAACATGTCTGCCATGGCACCCATTTCTTTGGCCTGAGGCATTACTATAAAATTAAGAATGGGCATTTGGAGCTGGTAAGCTTTGATCTAATTGAGTATGTGGTAGGATCAAATCATAATACGCCCAGGTTCTCATTCCACCCTTCTGGCAAGGGTTCGTCAAGGATAGTAATGGACTCTTATAACCTACTGATGTTTTACAAAGCAAGCTGATTCTTGTAACTTATTTTTGTGTGTGAGCTTAACAACCCACCCCACAAAAAAAACCCCAACACCCCACCCGAAATTTCCATATGAACTAAAGGGCGGAGTAAGCTTTCTAGCTGTCATAATTCAGTAGGTATGACATTTACCTCTCTGTGTTTTTCTGCAGCTGGCTTAGTGCACATCACACTGTGCAAAGTTGAAAATCAATTAATTTTGGAAAAAATTTATTTTTATACACTCTCTTCTGCAGATTCAATTTCTCATCTCTTCAGGGAATTCTTTTGGCACAAGCAGAGGTAAAACTGATGAATATTAAATCTCTGCAATCTTAAAGAGAGTAGTGCTTACTCAAGTTTCAGTGAAATACAGATGTATGTGTATATCCACCTAGATATATACATTTTATATACATATGAAGACTTGATTGATGCATAGGTTTTTCGTTAATTTATAGACAGAGGTTATAAATAACTTGTTTTATTTGTTGAGATGTCAGTTAAAAAAAAATTACTTCTAGAAATGAGAAGTGGCATCAGTCATCAGTGTAAGGAGTGTATAGAATCTGAAACAGCAAAGCAATTGAACATGAAAAGTTTGGCATAGAAAAGAAGGGTGAGTAATTTAAACCCACTCAAGAACAGGTGTGACTTGTTCATAAACCAGTTAGGGAAAAAAAATTGTTCAATTACTCCTCTCTGGTAAATAACAAATTACCATAGTAACTCGCTTTTCAAACAACATATGCATATATTTTGTTACAGAAAAGCTTTAGTCAAAAGCTGCATTTTACTACCACACCATGATTTCTTTCCTAACTTCAAGATCCAAATTCTATGAACTTTCAGCTCCTTATTTACATAGACTGCCTCATCCATGACCCACAAAGACTACCTTAAGGTTAATTGTATTGCTCAATCCATGCTTAAAGTATATTCTGCCTCTTCGTTGAGACCATTATATTGAGACAATTCAGTCAATAGCTTTTATGATAGGGAGAGTAAATAGCTGTCATTTTGGCGGTGGATTGCAAATGATTTTTTAAAATCAGATGGGTTTTTCCAGCAATTACAAATGACCTGAGGCATATTTTTGTATGCAAATGTGTATTTAACTTTATAATTGTATATCTATGTGGTGGAGGTGGTGGTTAGAAATTTGTAAGTATTTTGATTTTCAAGGAGGCAGGATTTCAATTAATTTAACTGAGTGACCATACAGAATACCGAGTTTTGTGTAGACCTACACAGCCCAGATGGAGCAGGAGGAATCCCAAACCCCAGTGTACCAAGGCTTTGTAGTGCAGCAACATACACTCAACTCACCTCCAAATCCTGGTCCAAACCTTGCAGTAGAAATGTTCATCAGGAACAGTCCATCCACAGCATCCAACAGTCACGTGGTTTGTGATGAGTCTGTCTTTAAAAGGCAGCCAGGGTCAGTGCCTCCAGAGCTGGACTTGCAGACAAATACATAAGGGTTATGCAGCCCCAATTAGGCAACACCATTTTAACACCCTGAACATTTGAAATACAGATAGTTTGGTTCTTGCACCCTGCAGAGTTACTGGTCTTGTGCAGACTCATACTGAGGGGCATCTCACCTGTTCAAATTAATCTGTCCAGGCTGAAAGTAGGCTCCAACTGGTCCTCAGACTTGGAGAGATGATTAGAATCTGCTGTTGTTGACAGGTTTCCATTTTGCAATCAGCTACAAATCAGAGTTTATTCAATGTTCCCATAGCCATCTGTTGCATCTATGATGGCAATTTCAGTTTGGATCCTTCTATCCTATCCATGTTTACGTGATTCAGATGGCCAAAAATATCAGAATGGGCAGCAGCATAACAAACACTGACATTTTCAATTTGAAAAGTATCTTAACTTCATTTCTGCTATTATAAAAATATGCCAGAAGGTTGGCCCAATAAAGACAAGACACGTATGCTATTGTAAGCTCTGGTACCCCATGCTCTTTTTTCTAAACAATAAAAGAAGAAGTAGAAAATACAGGCACTAATTCCTTAGCCAGTCTCATCTCATAGTTCATTGGAAATCACTTTTGCATGAAGAGATTCTCTGAACCAAACCACTCAATCATCAATAAATGCAGTGAAACAAATCTCTTCTCATTCCATTGGAAATATGCAAACAGTAATACATCTCTTGCCTGAAGAATAATTCCCTGTTCATAGCATGGTAATTCGTCTCACAGAATTATCTTGCTTTACTTATTCATTCTAGAAGTTTTTAAAGCAGAAAGAAAAAAAAGGGGGGGGAGACAGGCAGTAGAAGGAGGGAACAAATGACAGCAAGCCACTCATCAATGGCAAACACAATTAAAAGTCCACCTGTGTCCAGTGACTCAAAACAATAGATCTGCAAAACATTTTCCAGATCACTCTGTGGGGCTGCATCTATAGCAGGATTTTAGTCTGTGGAGGGTGTGCAGTTTTAAAAGTCTCCTCATTGTCTCCAGCTGCAGTCCCTGGGGTGACATCATGGAGATGAGTGCAGTCCTATGTAAGCTGTGCCCCTCCCAGTGCATCTAAACTGATAGAGGCCTTTCAGGGAAGCACCCAAGGCACACCAGCCACTTTTAGGTGCTCAGTCCAAGCAGGAAGGTTAGAGATAGGCCAGGGAAAGCCTCTTGAATTGCAGATAAACACACAGTCCACAGCCTCAGCTCCTCTTGTTTTCAGATCCATTCCTCTGGGGTTGCACTTCTTGTATAGGTACAGGTTCTGCCACAGAGCTTTGCTTCAAAAGACTTTCTTGCATGAAGTGATTATGTGAGTTGGATTTTACTGATATTTTTGGTTTCATTACCTACCTTTTCATCTTTGTATTCAGGTAAGAAATGTAATTCTGCACAGGTATAAAGTTATCATATCGTCGCCATAAACTGAGTGACACGATAACTTGTCTTGTCAGATAGTTTTACAGTGCTATGCATCAGCTGAAAGGCTGAGAATGAAGCAAATAGTCCAAGGTTTTTTATATCTCCCCTAAAGCCACAAGGAGATGTAAGTATAGATATGAAATGACACTACATTTTGTTTGGGAAAATTTTGCAGCATTGCTTTAGCCCAAGATGGCAGCTATTACGTAAGTAGCAACAACATGTAATATGTTCTCTTGTAAAGTCTTCATTTTCTCCTTTTTCATGAGGAAAAAATGTACTTTGAGCTCAGTTAGCTCTCCTCTTAATAATAAAATTAATTAAAATTAAAATTAATAATAATAAAAACTGAGCAAAATGCTTAAATCAGCACATGAAACTTCCTGAGAAAAAGATATGGGATCTTGTCTTAAAACAGCCCCTTCCAACATCAAAGAGATGCCTGAAGCATGCAGAGATGGAGTAAAAATACATTCCTAGCAACTGGAAATGCTACAAAGCTGAAGGTAAAGAATCCTTCCTTGCAGCATTTCATTTTAGCTTTGAATTTTCAACTTAGAGATGTGTGACCTTTGTTGAAATTACTGTCACACAGTCACAAAGCATTGCCTCTGTCCAGGACAGTCATCCCTTGGGCCCTAACTGTCCTGTGGGCAGAACAGCAGCAGTGCAAAGCTACTTCTTTCCCTCACCTCAGAGCAACATCTAGTCTGCCTGGGTATCCCAACAGAGCTGCTCTGTGAAGTACTTGAGATTATCACTAGCTGTCTCACTGTGAGACACATGCAGGTGGGAGTGAAAAGAGTGAAGGATCTGGTTGCTGTTCTTTGCCTCATTTTTCTGGTCATTCTTGAACGCTCCTCGGTCAAGAAGTTCCTCAGATTTATTATAGCCAGTGTTCCACTGCAGTCCATGAAGAACTTTTCTCATGATTCCTCATAGTATGTAGCGGATGAGTTATGTTGCTCAGGAAAGAGGAAAGTCAAAAGACACTTCAAGCTTCATAATTTTTCTGAAAACTGAATGATGAGACATACCAAGGAGAAGTGCTGCTTCAGATACTATTTCTTGACTTTTTTAAGCTGAAAATCACCATCTTTGCAAGACATCACTCCTTTTCACTAACAGCCTAATAGAATTTAATCTAAGCTTTGAATAGCCATTTATTAATTCTATTTTTCCTCATCCATATTGATTCCAATCTGTCCACATTTTCACTTATTTGCATATGTAGAAATGTGTCCATTTTGAGAAAGTTTTCTAATGGATTTGATCCTTGGACCAAGTTTTGCTGTCTCCTGGACCTCTCACATCCTGGGAGCAGCCAGTTGTTAAACCCTTCTGAGTGCAGCTACAATCTTCTTTTGGACACTGGTCTTTATTCTCCTCGTAGACTACAAACAGTCAGACTGCTGTAGGTTTTATGCCCACAACCACTTTTTTTTACCTTAGCTGAGAAGGGAAATCTGCAGTATCAAAAAAAACCACACTCATTCCTTTCATTTTTTCCAAATATTAGCTGCATTTTTAAACCCTTTCATTACAGTGACAGTAGCCTCCATGATAAAGGTGCTTGTGGGGGAGTCCCACAAGGTCAGCTCTGTCAGTTTGGGTTTCCTGATTTTATTTTCCTTCATTCATCTGTGTCCAAGACCAGCTTTCACAGTCACAACTTACTTTGTTCTGTGGCTTCTTACAGAGTGTGAAATTTCACCTAAAGTATCTCATGGCTGAGTCCCAGCACTCTCCAAAAAGTAACAGGAATTTCAAAACTACACATGGATTTTTCCAGTTATACTGAGACATTATTAGTTAAAATTCAAATGGAAATTTTTTTCTCTTACCCCAACAGCTGTAGAACAGCACAAGCTTTCTCATCCTCAGCATTTCAGGAGCATTTAAGAAATTCTGTGTCTGTCATCCACCCTTGGAAATAACCAGCAAACCTAAATAACAGCTATCCAGATATCTTAAATTCTGACTTTGGTTCATTGATTCTGTTTTGCTAGTACAATAAAATGGCACTGTGTAATTTTACTCTTTTCTTCATTCATAATTGCCTTTTTGATTTTGAAAATAATGCTTCTCACTGACTGCAATGTGAGCTGCATTCAGTTTGCTATATTATCTAAATCCGAGCAAATATTATAAAGCTCATGCAGTTCCTCTAAGGGACAGAATGTTCTCATTTCTTCAATTACTCACATTTGAATATAATGTTCACAGAGACATTTGCACTTGTTCTTCTTTCTTAAAATTGTAAACCTTAAGATTAGCACTGCTGTTTAAAATAAGATACATTTGGGTCAACAAGTCTGTCTAAGCTTAATTTTAATCACTGAAGGTTACTCTTTTTGTTTGTTCTAGCTTTCATTCAGACATTTTAAAATGTTCTTGCAGATTTAGGTCCAATTTGTCACAGAGGTCCTGGCCTAATTATGGCTGTTGAAACACTACAACTGTTGAAAACATCCTTCAAAGGGACATGTTTTTCACTAAACTCAGTAGAAATCTCCCCATTACGTGCAGGGTCACTGACCTGGGTCTCAGTCCCACCACCACTCAAGCATAACTATTCCCTTTGAGGCTTCTGCTCGCAGCTCCACCCTCACGTCTGCACCAAGGCTGGCTGTGCCAGTGCTGGCCATCAGGAAGGACCTGACAGGGTTCCAGTGCCAGCCTGGGTGGATTCCCAGATTTCAACAGCCAGGAAGCCTCACACATATAAATATAGCAAGATAAAGATTTTGACCAATATTTGGAACTTACTTTTTAGCCCTTGAGTTTGGGTGTTTCTACCCTTGGTTTGGAATGGACATGGTGATGCTTTCCAGTTCCAGCAGGGCATTGCTGACCGAGGCCACTGCTGGCTGGAGAAACAGGACAGCAGACTGTCCCCCCAGGGTCACAGCGATATCCCCCTGCCACCCAAGGGACACAGGCACACCTTCTCCATGGATATTGCCCCACCATCTCTTCTACACTGCTCTGGAGGAGCAAAAGCTACTCTCTCTGAGCCCTGTTTTCTGATTTTTATGCACACCAACATGTGTGTGCAATTTTATAATAGAGATTTATTACAAAAACGTGGCAAGATTTGACTGCAAAGGTAACTGTAAAAAGGAAAAGTACAAATTATAGAAGACCCTCAAAAGCACGCAATATGAGGAAGGATGCTGCCAAATCAATGGCTGGAAATAAAGAAATACTGAGTTTTTTTCAAGCAGTGTGGTATTTAATGTCAGAAACTGAAGGGAAATCCAACTGCAGGACAAATAAGATATAGCAAGTGGATTAAGGACATATATTTATGCACATAGAACACTTCTAAGTAGGAAAGATGTAACTATGTCCATTTGAATCTGGATGTAAGCCTTAAATGGCTACCTAAAAACAGAGACCAGACAGAAATAAAGGAATAAAGGAGGGATTTATTTGAAAAGCTTTCAGATGTACACTGAGTTCCAGAGGGTCCTGCCTCAGTGGATCCCAAAATAGACCACAGGTTCTTCATGCTTTTATATCAGCATAAATTCATTAATAAGAACCCAGTCAATGATGTGATTTCCCCCAAGATTTCTCCCATCTCTCTAAGATGGTGGTTTACAGTTCTTGGTCTGGGTGTCCTTGGAGAGCAAGTTACAGAGGTTTGTTATGTCTATCTTAGCATAAGAGAACAGCATTTAGCAAACTACAGGAAACTTCAGAGTTACACTAGCAGTACAGGATTTGAAAAATATAACAGTTAAAACCTAAGGCATCAGATGCATGTGTAAAAACTTTATTTTTTTTCACTCAAGGGTATAATTCTGAAATGCTCTTAATGAATCATTTATAGCAAATTGGTCATAAGAAACATCATACTTGAGGTTCAGCCTCAAGTAAAGAGTGTTTTTCTCAAGACGAAATGCTGTGTGGCAGCCATGTCTGCCCTGAACAGAGGCATCCTTTCCTTTCTGTTTAACAAATCGGGCTGCCCTGCTCTTTATGCAGAGCAAGTACAGCCAGTCTGAGGCACATTTAAGTAAAACCATTAACCAGCAGTTATTTGCCTCAGATGAAAGAAAGTCAGGCCAGCCTTCAATGTCTTAGTGGGGTTGTGGCTATATATCCTTTTTCAGTTCCCCAAAAGTTATGTTCTCATTAAAATGTCACCTTACAATAATTCTCTAATGTACTGGCTTCTTCCTTCATTAGCTGTTGAACTAAAGCTAGTAATGGAAAAACAGATTACCTTGAATTTACGATGGGCTAATTCCATTCCTTCTAGCCACAAAGATAAATCACCCCGTGTTTACAACTGAAAGACCAGTAATTTTTAACAGAATGAAGAATAGATGGGAAAATATAGTTTTAACTCTTGGCACAGATTGTTTTGAGGCCCCCAAAGCAACAATGTGATCAACAAGTAAAACATAAAATCAAGCTCTGGTAAAGACCAATGAACAGCGCTTTCAAATTGCACTTCTTTTAGTCAGTTGAATATCCCAAAATTGACCTCTGAAAATGGAATTTGACCCATGAGGGGATCTCTGCCATAAGAATATTGTTAAAGGAAAAGTGAAACGCAAATCAAACAAACAGTAACACTTAGGAGAGATAGTAATATAAATTATTCTAAAGTCAGGAGTAACTAAAAGTTACCAGATCACAAAGTCGCAAAGAAAATTTTCACAGATCATCTTTGTGACAAACAATAATTCTGTTATTCCTGGTTTTTTCATCCTGCTTTAAAGCACATACAGAAAAAGGCAATGAATAAGAATGTTATGCAATGTCCCTTACTGAGTTAGTATAACACAGGAAAAGGTCACACTTTCATAGGTATAGGAAGGAAGCAGGGATTCATTATCATGTGTTAGAAAGATAATGGTGAACCCAGGTATGTAAGAATAAGCAGCAAGATTGTATTTGAAGAAAAAAATTCTGAAAATACGTTTAGAAAATTTTCCTAAAGGCTTTTCTTTGTATCTCTTGAAAAAAAACAGTAATTCTGTAGAAAGTAGATGAACAATATGGTAAATGATCAGGTTCTAAGGTAGCAGCATTTTATTTCTTCTGCAAATTAGTTTCTATATGTGTACAAATCTAATTACCTATACCTTTCTTTTTCTTCTTTATTTTCCAGCAACACTGATTTATCTGTTCTTTTTTTACCAACTGGTAAAAGAACAGACACCAAGTCAAAAAGAAAAAAATTAAAGTGAAAAAAAAATTTAAAGGGAATCTGTTGTGACAGAAGTTCACTAAGGGACAAAATGAAATGAAATATTTTAGCTCATCAGGTAAATACCATGTCAGCTTCACATAAGAGACATTCTTTCCCTTGATGCAAAGAAAGCAATCCTCAAAACCTGTTAATTGTCCTTTTGCTTTCCAAGTAAAAGAACGCCATACTTGAAGTATAGATTTAACTGTTAAGGTGGAAAACCTTTTACTCTTCTTGTCTGCTTGAAAAAACAAACCAGAAATGAGTGCTTCTAATCTTTTCTCTTGTTTTTACATCTAACTTTCTGTTTGGGTTATGACCTGGGCTACTAGATTCTTACACAGGCCTTATTGCATGTTTAAGACATCAGAAGAATAACTGAATACCCTGATAAAAGCTGAAAGACACAATCTCATTTAGAACACCCACAGAAACTAGTTGATTTTAAAAACATCTTGTGACCATCTTTCTCTTACCTTCAATAACCTAAGAACCCCATTCGTACTCTGGAGGAGATGCCAAATGCTTTCCTGCTTACTACACTCAGAAACAGATTTAGTTTTGCCCAGAAAGCAAACTTTATCAGAGAGATATTTGGTTTATGTCTCAACTGATATGTAGTGCAAACTCTCTTCCTCCAAACCGCAAAACAACTGATATCTGCATTTTATTTGATAAAGTCTCCCTAGAGGAGTCTGTCAGGAAACTACAGCTGAGACACTGTGAAAATATCTTCCTTTTTTCAACAATTTGGTTGTTTCACTTATTTAAAGCCTAACTCCTTCTGGGTATTTTACTCTTCAAACGTACAGTGAGATCTTTCCTCGTTCATGGTTTAAGCAGATAATCACTGTTGTCAGCTGTGCCACTTTTATTTGGCTCACAGATAATTTGTGTTTTTCCTGAAGTTCCCAACTCTTTGGCTGAAACAATTAAATAAGCGTTTCAGGAAGGCAAGTTCTTAGCTCTTGTGCTTAGAAGAAGAAATTTTTTAAAATTTGAACATTAAAACAAACACAGAGGACCCAATACCACTAAAATAGTAAGATTTTCAATCCTTTCACAACTTCTTAGTACTCACTATTATCAAAAAGGCTGCAACACTAAACATAAACAATAATAAAAATGTTTGGTAAAAATGATCCTTCATTAGCAAACAATAGAGCTACTGATTCAACAGCGAAACTTAATCAAAAACTAATAACCCATGTGTCCACACAAATGTCTTATTCCTCTGGCTTCAATTTACCTCCGATGAGAAAATCTTGGCTCTTGTTGCCTTCCACATCTTTATGCTGACAGTTGTGTAGGTCTGTCTTTGTAAATGATTAAAACAGCCCTCATCCATCAGTCACTACACGATTTTCGCTTACCAAAACTGATTTATCCTAATGTGTATTAAATATGCTCTAAAGGTGTTTTCCAATCTCCTCTCACGCAAATTTGTAAGGAAAGTGTTTTCTGACTTACAAACCTATTTCAGGATTGCCTCTTATGTTTCTTTGTTTCCCTCCGTGTGTTTCCACTTTTCAAAACTTCCATACAGATCACTCATTAGAAAACTCCTTTAGATAAGCCAGTTCTGATGCTGAGGTTGCCTGCCCTGCCAAGCGACTGCTTACAGACTCTTACACTTAATGGCAGCTGTAGCTTGGTCTCTCCAAGCCTTATGTGACCAAGTGCCACTCGGAACGAAGCCAAAACTCCCTCCTTTAGCCCTCTCTCACAGGCTTTGTCAGGGATTTTGGAGCTTTAATTTCCTCCACAATGAAGGGGTCTTTAGGAGCACTTGCAATTGTTGGGCAGGCCGCAAAGGCTGATATCTGAAAGTTTTCTTTCACCTGCAGATACTCTCCTTCTTCCCTTCTGAGGAATATTCAGCTGCCTAATCAGGGCAACTTGAACTGGAACTTGTGTTAGCCACTTAGAAACATGTCTGTCATCTGCCAGGATCCAGCCTTGTAATGCAGACACCTTTTCCAGTGACCATGAAAAGGTTTTTCTGAAGATTTCAGCTCATGCTGCATCAGGATGTCACAAATCTGTATGTTAAACTTGCTTCTAACTTAGAGGTTTCACTATAGGAGAAGTCTTCTTCCTGAAGGGAAAAGATGAATCATTACAAATGGTTTCAAATAAATTAGTGATGCAACACACACAATAGAAGCAGCATAAAGCAGGGACAGGAACACTATTAGGATCGTGACAAAATGGAAAATAAGAATGAAGACTTTTAAAAACCTAACTAATTTTAAAAGAAATGTAAATTTTGCAGAATACTTGGGGGTTTTGAACTTGGTGTTTAAGGAACTGAGCCTCTTCAGAGTTCATTTGTTCCAGCACCCTGATACCATGGCACAAGGGATTATGCAACAAGGTGAAAGAAACAACTTTAAAACATAGAACAATTATTCAATGGCAAACAGAGAGAAGCAGTTAGGCAGTATTTAACCAGCTATAAGGCTAAGCACAGATGTGCTCCCCACTCCTAACAAAGTACCCTGAGTGCTTTGGCTGGCCCAGAAATTATGAGCAGGGAGGGGCAGGGCTGGCCTCTACCTCTCCACAGAGCAGGTCTTCCTTGTCACAGAGTTATTTATCTATGTGCACCTGCTCCTGATGGCACTGACCATTTTTACCTGGTGGGCTGATCATTCACAGCCAGCAGCCCCAACCAGCACAATCAGTGTTCTAAAATTTTTCTATTACTTTTTCATACCTTTCCACACTGATACTCATTTTTTCCTCTCTAATACACCAGCTGCTTCTGATCTTATCTCAACAATCCTACTTCTGCCAGTAATTTTGTCTTTCTTATCTCCACACAGGCTTTCTCACATCTCTTTCAGACTTGTCTGTGCAGAGGTTATGCAGCTGTGCTGCATCAGAACTGAGTCTTGGCTCCAAACACATGATCAGAGAGACCCTGGGTGGCAGGAGAGAGATTATAACTGGGTCCACAGAGAGGGGGTTGGTTAAAAACAACCATATCAGATTCCTGAACACATCAATATAAGTCCCTATCATCATAATGTATCCACACACACACAAAAACATAGTTCCCTCTGAGTTATAAATATCTTACTCCTATAAGCTAGCTAGTCAAAAAGGATTTTACAAGGCTAGCAACCTGCAAGGCTAGGGCAAACCACCTGATTTTTTACACTAAAGCAGTATATCAAATCCCCATCCAGCATCCCTAGGCACTCATAATTCCTAACCTACTTAGAGCTTTAGGGGCACAACATCTGGAAGACCAGACTTAAAATGACAGAAAAGCATTGAAGGTCATGCAGGATAATTTACCTAAGCTTTGAGTATTTGATAGATGAGAGGGCTGTTACTCATTGGAAATGTTAGGAAGCATTACGAGAACAAGTGGGAAACAGAAATTTATAGTTTCATAAATTTTAATGCCAGAAGAATAATCTAATCTGACCTGCATACCATAGGCAATTAAATTCCACCAGGTAATTGCCACAGGAAGCTCATCATTTGGGGCTAAAGTAGCACTTATCTCCTCATAGTAACAATTATCACAGAGCATGAGATAACTACTTTTTAAGAGCAAGAGAAAGAACAGAAGGAAATTTTCTAGTGCAATTCTACCCACCCCTTTTTCTCCACATGCCTGGTGGAAGTTTTCAGAAAGCTCTACTGCAGTAAGATTACAGAGAATAAATGAGAAGTACCTATGCAGTTTGCACATGACATTGCACTTCTTCAGTATCTAGAAACTACAGAGAAGAGGGTAATAAATTATTTTTATGCAGCAAACAAGAAACAGGGAGTTAAAATAAAGACTGAAGAAAACTAAAGGTGACACAACGCATTTACATGCAAGCAAAAATACTCTTGGTAAATGGAATATAATAACAAAGCTGCAGCATACATTTACTTTCAATAGCTTTTCACATGAGAAAATGATGATCATAAAAGAAATTATAACAATAACCTAGGATACATGGAGTTTCCTTCCGTAAGGAAGTTATGGAAAACAACAAAAGCACATCCTTTGCAGAAAATATTATAGGCTGGATAGGTAGTTAGGTCTCTGTGACCTATGCCAGAGCAGGAACAGTGGACAAAATAACAGCAAATGTTGAGCATAGAAGAAAGGAAGCCAGTACATAAACAGGGGAGCTAAGGAAATCTTACTTCACATGGATTTGTCTTGCAAGTGGCCAAGCAGCACCTCACACCTGCTCACCTCAAGAACAAGAGCTTCTCCAAACATTACAACTCCCAGCGTATCACACACAGTCTCATGTACCACAGCATCCCATGGCTGCCCCGCAGTGCTCCCAGCACTGGTTTGCTCCCCACACCCCCAAGGACAGAACCCCCACCTGCCCATGCATCCCTTCCCCACCTCTCAGGGCTCACTGCCTGGGCAAGAGACAACACAACCAAGAGAGAGGGCCACAGTCACACCAGCTGCCCATGCTGGCCCACTGCGGGGATGCTGATAACCAGAGCTGAGGCGTGACCAAATCCTCTGTTTATTTCACTCAGAAGCAGAATCACTGAAGTCAGTGTTCTCTAATCAGGCCCTGATGGTTACAAAATTTTTAAGGCTTCATAGACTTTGAGGCCTCTGCCTAAATTGATTAAAAATGGACAGAGGGAGAAGAGGAGAACAGTGAGATAACACAATCCCACTCACTTTATTTCTCATGAAACCAGGCCAAAAATTAAAACAAAACGTGTAATGTATTCATCAGGGGAAAACAGAAGAAAAAACATGCCATCACCATAGGGCTAAATGCAGACATGTAGACTTAATATTCTTGCAAAATAAAGTCTAAAAGTCCCTTTCAACTGAGTCATCAGGATGTCAGCTGTCTAACCAGAATAATTAGGGGATCTCAGTAGTATTCATTATTTTTGTTTTAATTCTATATGGGAGGTTGAAAATCAAATCTAAATATTTTGGTCAGAAAGAAGGTCTTTGTGGCTGCCTCATAAAGGAGAAACACACTTCTAGGTGTTTCATGAGAAGAATATACAATTACCAGTACAAAGGATGATAAAAAATGTACCCATCTAGCAAGTAATGGAATATCTAAGTGAAGGCTTGAAATTAATAAATGTATAAATGGATTAAATAAATAAATGCAATGGCAAAAGCAACTTCTATCAGAACTAAATGATTATCAGACAAACATGCATGATATTTTTATTTCAAGCTCTTTGTTTCTTTTAACTATAAATACCATAGAATCTCTTAGCATACACACTTACATGAGTAAGTGTTTAGGTAGATAACATTTCTATAAATATAACAAATATTTCTATAAATGCAAGTGCATCCTGATGAAGAATAATTATTTTTCTATTTTCTCAGATCTTTCAGCAATAGATACTTGAATAAATGTGAGACAGCATCATTCTAATAAATGACTGTAGGATATGCAGCCAGAGAGATGTAAAGAAGACAGATCATGAATTATTTATCATTGTCACTGCTACAGCTTGTTCGCAAAAAAATAATGCTTGAGTGCCACCTGGGACATGGGACATTTGTCCTCCTAACTTGGTGGAATTTGATGCTACAGGTAGAAGGACCAAGACCTATCTCAGTGATAAACTGTTGACAAGCCTTCCAGTGATCTCCTATCTCAGTGGGAACGGACATCCAACCTGCCTATGGTGCTGGTTTCAGAGCAGTATTTAATAACTCAAACTCTTCTCCTAGAACCAGTTTTTGGGTAACTGCTGCTTTTGTCACAGGGGAACTTCACAAGGGCACAAGTAAGGAACTTCTCCCCTGTCCAGTTCTCCCTGTTTTTCAGTGTCCTAACAGGAGTGAAAACCCCCATCCACCTAATGCTGAACTTCAGCAGCTTTAGTTTTATATCTTGCACTCTAGTTGTTCACTCTCACTTTCTGCTACGTTCAGTGGAGAGAAGCACTTTAGTGGTTCCTTGACTTATTGTAGGCATCAACTTTAAGTTTGAAACAAAAAGTTTAAAATAAATATGTGTCTCAGGATTGATTCTTGTCAGTTGTTTCTGTTTGGGTTTTTTTTCCCATTGGAGGGGGTACTGATTCTACTTACAGCACTTAATTACTCTAATTTTAAGTACTGAATTTAAGGTTGAAATCAGTTTTGCCCAAACAGTACCAATGTGCTCTGAACTGAGGCACGTGAACTTTTGATTGCACTCAGATGCCTAGAAGGAAAAAGCACAGTTTGTAGGTACATTCATTGCAATGAGCTACAATAGTGTGGAAGCTGTCCTGGTCCAGGCAGAAGGAAGGGGTGATCTGAGGACACACAACATGCCAGCAGCTGCAGGTATGGTAGGCATAATTCCAATTACACCTGACACTGAAGCTGATGATGGAATAACTACTGAAGGATGCAGGAAGCTGCCAAGATTCATACATATGCATCAGGAACCCTATTGAAATATAGGAGAGCAGCAGCAGACCTCAGCCCAAGTCATTGGGTTACAATGACAATATTTTCTGTACTCCAGTGTAGAAAAAATAATTAATCCTGCCCTAATTATTGTCTTAAAAACGAATAGTTATAGTGCTCTTGTTTTGTATACCTTACTTCTAAAATTCCTTGCATTATACATTTGTGGACACAAAAGTCTACCACTGAATTTTCTGTTGAGATTCCCACCAGCTAAAATGCATTAGGGTTATCAATGATAGAGAGAAAGCAGGTTGTAATGGGGACAGAAGGAGCTTGGAAAACTGAAAACCTTACCACTGGCTTGTGAAGAGATGTGCATCACCTTGAGATGCAGCTCATTTTTGAGCTGAAGGGAACAGCTCGAAGCCAAAAATGTGTGCAAAGCAGCTGTAAAGTCTGCTATTATTTCCCCTGGCTGTACTTGTCCTAAATAGAGTACATGGTTTTTTAGCCCTGCATTTCATTTTCCTTCGAAGTACAAGTTTGCCTGGTAGACTGGCAGCTTCAAAGGAGATCCTTCAAAGGTGCTGCTGAAGGTAAGGTGCTGGTGGAGTCCCAATTGTCTCCCCTGAGGAAGCACCTAGCCCCCACCTAGGAGCACCAGCAGAGCACCTGGTCTGCTCCCCTGAGGTGCCAAGACAGAGGGCAATCAGGCCAGGAGGGGAGAGCATGCCATGGGCAGGGTGGCAGGGCTGCCCTTGGCAGGCAGCAGGGAGAGTGAGGACAGCTGAGATGGTCACAGTGAACTCACTGCCTCCACCCCACCAGGAGAGGAGCAACTCCCAGTTTAAGTACATGGCCTTGTATTTTCCTGTAGTTAACTCATCTATTTTGCTAGCTACTGCACATATATATGGGTGCAAGAATGGCCGTGGGTGGAGGACATTAAATCATATCTGCCTATCAAGCAAAGATGGGAATTCTGAGGTCAAGGTAAGTATGTTTCCCTGACTGATCCTTTCTATTCTATCCTTGTGCTTACTTTTCATGACAGAAGCTAGGGGTGGGTGCAGCAGATTATGTGTGTTTCCTTTTGGGGGGAGAAAGTGGCTGACAGATAACATTTCTCTGATTTCTCAATTCTATTCACCAGCCTCCTGCCTCCCACAGTGTTCTCACAAAAATGTCCTTTATTTCTTTTTTTGCCACTAGATGGTAGTAGCAGGTAGAGACTTGCCTTTTTTTTTTTTT
>VZTN01030184.1:171994-186936 GCA_013400515.1 Erpornis zantholeuca | reverse complement strand
TTTTTTTTCCCCCTCTCTCTCTCTCCCTCTCCTTTGTTTACACTCTGTGATTAGCTTTAGGACTCCGGTTCTAGTAAAAATGTTTATTGTTTTCTCCGAATGATCAAATGATTATGCAGATATTAAAGATTTGAAATGTTTTCAAAATAACCATTTTCTTCCTTTTCTACACCCCCAGTCCCCACACACCCTTGCTGAATGCAGTGTGGGTGCAGATCGGAGGCAGCAACTATTATGGTCAGAAACAAGCCTCGCTTGCCTACAAAACCCCACGGAAGGTTTTCCTGTGTCCTATTAATTACACTCAGCGTTTTCAGTAGTTGCTCCTTTATGGGCAGTAAAGGGCACGAGCAGCTGTTCTGCGGTCTCCAAAGCACTCCTGTGTTCTCCTTCAGTCTCTCTTGCCTTTCTTTCCCCAATTCCTGCACTTGGGTGGGAAGGAGCATTCCCAGCCCTGGCAGTTCTGCAGGGGGATGCCTGCCATCTGGCTGCTACAAGGACAAGGCAAGGCAAGGGGGCAGCTATATTTCCTGACATTGTCAACCTTGAAAAATTTTTAGGAGTAGAGTAACTTCCCCATGACTCCAAATAATCTGTTTTGATTTTTGTATAGGACACATTTTTGCTCTGCAGATGCAGCCAGCGATTATTAAAATATTGTCTTAAATTAGTGCAAGCTGTGCCAAGCCCTCTCTAACAGTTCATCAGTGTGTTCTGTATCAAAGCTGTTTTGCACAACCATATTAGAAAGGAGAGAAAGTACAGTCAGTGCAGCTGTCATTTGATCATATCAAATATTGTCCTTGGCTACTGATAAAGTAACACAAAAGCATCATTTAGCAAGTGCTTGATGACTAAAGTATGCATTTTAAGACTGCATTTCGTCTATAGAAATTTATTATAAATGGATGAGTACAAATGAAGGACCACATATAATAAGTACTGTATATATTGTCCCTGTCCCTCAGGTACATGCTCATACTGCATTTATGTGACCCCAAGGAGGACCCTTAAGTTAAAGGGCAGGTCAATTTACTGAAAGCTATATTTACTTTTCAAATAGAAGGAACCAAACTGCAATAATGATAACTAAAGGAAGAGCCATCCTTTCATTCAGTGAGAAATAAGGCTTTTGGAATTTTCTCAATAAGCCTATCTCACAAACATCTATTTCTACACAGATAAAAGTGCCTGTTTAGCAGACTGTTCAAGACTAAGTTCTGAAGGGTAGTTTCATCCTTTTTACGTAAAACACAAACCAAAATAACACCCAAGCAAAACAGAACAGAAAGCATATATTCCTACATCTATTAGTATCAGTCTGGATTAAAGTGTCCATTTCCCCTCTGGCTACCTCTGCTTTTTTAAGGTAATAGACACATATGTCTCTCCTCTTTCATACTGACTTCATTCTGCCTTTTCTCCCTTTCTGCCACAGCAGAGGAACACTTGAAAAAATAATTAAAAGTAAGAGGCAGATCCTCAGCTGCAGAAAATCAAAATTGCTCCAATGAACTCGAGTTATGCAAATTTTTATTAGCTGCAAAATTGGCCCCACTGGATTTTAATTGCACTTCAACATCTGATGTACCTTTTGATAGCAAAATAGGCAGTCCTAAGCAACCCTTTAATTTTCACTAGAGGAAGGTTTAACATTCAGTAAAGCATTTTTCAGCTAGAATTTCTCCTTTCAATTCATAAGTACATGCATACTCTGCTCAGTAACTTCAATACTTCACATTCATTTCCAGGTACCTGGTCCAATTATAAAATGTTCACAGAAATGACTGCATTAATAAAGAAAACCTCTATCAGAAGAGAAATATGTTCTTATAGTTAAATCATTTGTGTTGGCATCAGGCATTTTGGACCACCTTCCTGCTCTCCCACAGGCCTTTTGTTGCAACAAGCCACCTAGAAATTGCTCCTCCATCCTGACTGCAGGCATTTAGTGAAGTCCCCACGTTGAGAATTTTGTAGCCCTGCACTTGAGATAGCTGCTTCTCCTCATGAAAGGCAGGGTGGAACCCCGGCAATGACAGCTCAAAAGACTTAGTTGGGTAAATACCTAAAGTTAGGTGTGGCTATTACTGTTCACAAATATTTTAAGCCAATACTGCAGTCCCACTCTTTCCCTGCCCCCTGGCTCTCATCAGCACCAGCTCCTCCCCTGCTCATGTCCCTGCACAAGCAGTCAGGATTTGCCTGATGAAGAGAACAGGTGGACAGGTTTGGACTAAAACTGGTGTTGCAAAAAACAAGCATTCCTACCACCCAGCCCCACTGTCCATCCTAACTACCACATGGGCACATATTTGTCTTACCATGCAAGTGCATGGAATAGATCACAGGCAGGTCCCAGAGGACAAGAAGTGTGGTGATGTCTGCCTGTTTATGGACCCCCACAGTTTTTTTCTCAGGGAGATCTTATCCATACTTCTTTCTGGGATGAGTCTCCCGAGCCACAGCTAGACACAGTGTTAGATGATGCTGGCAAAAGTAAGATGGGGTAGCACAGCCTGAGCCTGTTCAGTTTACTACTGTAGACAGAGAACTGTGAGAGAGGGAGAAATATCTCCTAATGGTGCATCAGTGCTAGCTTCAGGAAATGGAGACAGGAATACCTAAAAATATGCTATCTTGTCTAATTAGCTTTGAGCAGCCTCTAATACCATCAGGGCACCATTGGACAAAAAAGTAAAACAGCCACAAAAAAGTAAAACTTTCTCCCACATCTCCCAAATGGCTCTGAGGCTTTCCTTTGAGCCAAGATATTGTGTTGTAACTTGGTTCAGTAGAAACCTGGTTTTGTACCAACACTGTATTTTACAACTGGGTTTGTAGTTTTAGCCTCGTCTCTCCCTGTGGTGGTGAATTCCCAGGTTGGATTCTCTCTGCATGGATACAGCCCTCGCTCTCCTCTCACCAGCTGCACACTGTCTTACCCACCCCAGACAGGATGGCACTACAGGCAACTCAACCTCCAAACCCTACCAGGCAGCATAACATTGCAGACACCTGCAGATTTTCTGCTCATCTAGGAAAAGATGTTAAATTGTTTCCAAATCAATGACTTTCAGAACATTTTTTTCCATGGTGCATGTTGATATTTTCACTTCTTGTCCCAAAGCGGATGGAAATTCCAGCTTTTGTTCAGCCCTTGCTTCAGCTTCTGGCTCCTGCTACAATAAAAGCAAACCAATTACAATAAAACATCTTTTGACAAACTGTTCCATAGATGCCTTGTACAGTCACACTATTTTAAAATTAAGCATTATTTTTTCCACAACACAGATTTGCTCACATAAAATGGCTAGTTCCAATTAGTTGTGTCACATTTTGTGTGTGCTATGTATTTATTCTTTGCCTGATTCATGGCAGAACTTCCAATGTGTAACAGTACATTCTGCTCTCAGCTACTCTGGTGCAACCACATTGATTTCAGGGACTGTGCTGAGCTCTGAATTGGGTTCCCACAACTGCATGTTTGCACACTCTGCAGCCAGACTTGCTCTCTGTTACACTCCATTGGGACACAATTTTAAGAATGAGTCAAGAGGCTTAAAAAATGCAGTCGTGGTTGTTGTTCCTGACAATAGTAATAATTAATCTGGGCTTTTCACTCTCACTGACATTGTGATCACTTCTGAGTTTTCTTTCATTGTTTTGGGTTTTTTTTTTTTTCTTTGTGAGTGACAGAACTATGGAAAGCAAAGGGCATTTTAAAAAATAAATTTCAGGAAAGGTTATTATACCACGCTGTGTTATTGCACGGAGTGCTTTAAAATTGGCAGCTAGGATATGTCTTGGGATCAGGTTGCTGTGCTGTTTGTTTGCTAATGATTTTGCAATATAGAAAGCACTACCTAAAGGATAATGGAGATAACGAATGAGTGTGTTCTTGAGAGCAAAACTCTTCATTTCACATGGCATATGAGAAGGTGTACCTCCTAAGAGTGTAGACTGGCTATAGCTTTGTAATTCACCGAATTGTCCCAGCTATGAGTTAGAGACTAGGGCCATCCCATTTTGGATATCAGCAGTGGAAGCGGATATGTCAGTTGAAGAATCAGACTATCCTGAAACTAGTAGTGAAACCTTGTCCCAGTTCCAAACAAATTGCTCTGGTGCACAAGTTGGTGTCTGTGCACTGCAGGAACAGGATAAACCACAAAGGCACAGTGCTTGATAAATTTGGTACTGGACAGAGAACTGCTGGAAGTTTGCAATTAGATCTTATCATGGGGGAGCATGCTGGATGGGATTAAAAATATAACTTAGAGTCAGTGAAATTAAACTTTTTGGTTGTCATGGGTATGGCCAGGATTTTCCCTGAGGAAGAAGAAGAAGCCAAAAACGTCAGGGGCAAAAGATATTTCACCTTTTGTCTCCAAGGCACGTGGTCTTCATTGATTTGTGGGAAGCAAAGGCATTAAGTATAATGCCTGGCATTATGAAAAAGGAAAGCTTGGCATTTATAGGATGGGACAAATAGGAACTAATTTTCATCTTGACATTGCTGTTATCAATGAGGTATTAGTGCCAACAGCTGTTCTGGAGGACAAACTTTGGCTTTATATGTCTTAGAACGAGAAGTTTAGGTTAAATACAAAGCAGTTTCCATAAGTGTGGAGAGCACATTTACTGGGTTAAATGGAGTATGCATTTACATAGCAGACATTAACTGAAAGAACATTTGGATAACACTGTGATAAATATTATCCAGACTGTAGCACTCTGCAATAGAACTGCAGGGGTAAATTTAAGCACTTTCATAAGAAAGTATCTAGGAAGAATCACAGGGTTTTTCAGCTGATCACACACCCAGAAAACTGTGGCATTCTATACTAAGACAGATTCAGAGCTAGCACAGAGGAGATCACATCTTTCTTCAAAACCAATACTCCAACAGCATGTTAATGGGGAGAAAAGTATGAAATACATTATTAGTTCAGTGAAATGGGGTCCTAATACATTCAGTAAAAAGAGGAAAAAATAGTTATTCCACATGTCCTGTTAAATCATTTATTGGTGGGTTATTTTGTAAGCACTTTAAAAAGATATCTGTACTGTGTGAATGCTGTGAAGGCACAGGGAAAGAGCTGTTGTTATCACAGGATGGGTAGGGAGGGCTGCTCTTAGTATTTGAGGAATAAAGTATATATACTGAATTTCAAGCCTCAGCCTTGCCTTTTTTCTTGATCTTTAGATGTAGACTATCATAAAAAATTTCATTCAATGTCTGTGTCTGAGATTTGTATGAGGCATCCCATGTGAATTCTTGATGATTTGCATGTTCTGAAACTTTGTTTTTACATTCTCATACTCTTTATCTTATCCATTTATTTAATGATAGCTTCAAAATCATTACTATGGAGAGCAGCACACATCATTGAGAGTGGGTGAGCCCTACAAGTAAGGAAATATAAGGATCTGAAAAATATCCATATGCCAGTAATGGACATTAGACTCTCTTTCCTGTCTGTTACTGCATGTGGAAAAATTATTTTGGAGAAAGGAAAGGAGTTCTTGTTTTAAGATATTCAGAGGAATCTATTTGGACTGAGCTCAATAGATGTCTGTTACAATCCAATTATTATTAAGGTTCTTTAGAAATTCCTCTGCCCAAATTAAAGTGCAAATGAGACCACATGCCAGTGACAATAATATGGATTTTACTGTATAGTAAATATGAGAGAAAGAGAAAAGGAGAAAGAAAAAGAGTAGAAAATAGGTGGGGGGGACAGAAAGAGTGAGAGGGACAGAATAAGGGAAATATCACCAGTACGTGGATCCCAATGATGTTCTGTTGATCCTCTCCAGCTGCTCTTCTTGGTGGTGAAGATCCTCCCAAAAGGTGCAGAATCCCCTGGGTTTATATCCCCTCGAGCCAGGTGGCAATGTCCAGCCATGTCCCCTGGGGAGGGGACAGTCTCTCACAGCAGACTCTGGGTCTGTTCCATCACATGCAGCCCTGGGGTGCAAGGCCCAGCACTTTGGGGGTCTCTGATGGATTGTGACTCCCCCTCAGCTGCCTCTCACATGAGAGTCCTGTGGATGTGGCCTGTGGGGTTGGGGGTGCCACAGCTGGGCCAGTTTGTGTAAGGGAGGATGGGTGTTCAGTGCCTCTGGCCAGAGGTTACACCACACACCTGAAACCTCTTCCTTTCCCCTCAGCTGGGGGGAGTCTGTGTAAACCTGGCTCCTGTGAGCAGTGCTCTGCCCCCACCCCAAACCTGGCTTCTGTGAGCTGTGCTCTGCCCCCACCCCAAACCTGGCTTCTGTGAGCTGTGCTCTGCCCCCACCCCAAACCTGGCTCCTGTGAGCTCTGCCCCCACCCCAAACCTGGCTCCTGTGAGCTGTGCTCTCCTGTACCCCAAACCTGGCTTCTGTGAGCTGTGCTCTCCTGTACCCCAAACCTGGCTTCTGTGAGCTGTGCTCTGCCCCATCCCACACTCAGCAGAGGATGCTCCTCAGCACAGCTGGTGGCTTTGGCCTTTTGGTGGATGCAAACCTTTCCCACTGCCTGAGGTGACTGAACAATGGTTTCCCTTTATCTGATCAGCAGTTTAACATTCAGCCCAAAGTCCCAGTCTTCAGGGAAGGAGCTTGGTTGTAGCTTCTTTATAATGAAGAAAACTTTATATCAGTGTTTGAGGCATGAACTATTTTCTCTGACAGCATCCAGAGTTGATGAGTGAGGCATTATTTCAGGAATTACCTTCTTTGATCAGGAAAAAAGAGACTAATCCTAAATGAATAATGGGGGAATTGATAGTGGCAGAATGTCCCTTACACACTCCTTCTCCAGACTCCTCAATTTTTCTGCTGGCAGATTTTCCTTAGTGGATGCATAATGACTTATGCCTCATTTTTTCTTTGAGATCTTGACTGTTCCCAGAATATTTAAGTCAGAACATTTTAAGCCTAATATTAGCCAAGCAAGAAATACCAAACCTCTGGAACACTCTCCCAGTGAGCAGTCAAAATGAGGAAGACTGGCTATAGCTACTGCCTGCACAATTTGGCACTTATCGCCATTGCACATTATTTTAGCTGACATGCTCTTAAAACCTGGCCAGTGCTTTTACAGCAAAGGCATAAACCCCAGCAATGACTGATGTACCCACTCACTGAAATCAATTACATAAAAAATCCTGCTCAGGCTATGAAAATAATTCTATAATCATTGTAAAGATTGCAAAAGTGTGCTTAGGAAACAGTCAAGATTGAATGTTGAGGGTTTTTTTCCTCTCTCTGACTATCATTTTGAACATATGAGATCAGAAGGATGTAGCTG
This sequence comes from Erpornis zantholeuca, assembly GCA_013400515.1. NCBI lineage: Eukaryota > Metazoa > Chordata > Aves > Passeriformes > Timaliidae > Erpornis > Erpornis zantholeuca. The sequence goes on along the minus strand of VZTN01030184.1, from coordinate 179,636 downwards.
GAAGTAGGAGACAGAAAATTAATTTTGAAAAATCACTTTATATTCTCTGCTCTCAACTGAAACTAAGGCCACTTCAAAAGTATTCTGTTCCTTTTATCAGTAAATGTATTGGGCAACAGCAGAAAATTATTCCCAAATTTCCCAAATACATTTGTATTTACACTTAAAAGTAGTAATAAATAGGATAGATGGTCTTGATGAATTGTGTATGTATTTCAACTGGACACATTTCCCTGTCTGGGTCCCAGTGTCATTCTCAGATCTGCCCCTATGTGAATCTTCCATTTTTTTTTAAAGTCATCTATTATATCAGCTTTTTTATTATGTCTGAGTCTCACTGATTGCAGCTGATCCATGATAGCTCTACTTAGAACCTGGGATTCCTCCTTGAGATTGTCTCCTTGTCTGTGTTAAATTACACTTTTGAAAAGTGGAGTAGGGGGAGAAAAAGCATATGTGCTGTGAGTGCAGAGTAGGGCATGCTGCAAAAACACAAACTGAGAATTCTGTGCTCACACTAGGGCATTTGTATTCCACAGGCTTGCACTACACACAGTGCTTAACTGCAGTTCTGGTGTACTTTCCTGGATAAATTCTTCACGTGCCAGTAAGTTATCTTTAAACTGTCATAGGAGGGATAAGCTGTGTCTGGTTTGTGGTGAATAGAGTTTTCTCTCTGAAACCATCCTGGAGTCAAAGAATTGAAAAACACTAGTGGATAGAACAAAAAAGGAATAGAATGTAAATTCAGGAAGTCTCAAAAATAGCAGCGGTGACCTGCTTGCACCAAGGCCAGGTACATGCTGGCCATGAAGAACAAAAGCTTGCTGATCATCTTTAGTAGTAACACCTGGAAAAAGTACCTGATTGTGGACGCACCTAGTCACAATCATGTCCAGAAAGAGGAGGAGAAGGAGGACATCTTTAGGAACCTGAACACAGAGATAGCCCATTTTGCTGTCATCCAAACCACTCATCCAGAGAACACGCTGAAGCACTGCCACTGATGGGCCCCATCTTGCTCAAAGAGATACCCTCACTAGATCCAATTATCATAAAATCTTACCTGCTGGATTATCAGTAAACCTTTTTATTTCTTGCATGAAGCTGGCAACAGAAATTTTAATGATCAGCAAGATTATTTTCAATGCAAGAAAGATAAAAACATTATCAGGTAAATGGAGTACAATTAAGATTATCAGGAAAACAGAATAAAATAGCAATTGATGTGGTTAAGCTCTTGAAAGTTCCTGATTTGCTTAACTAATAAATTATTTGCAAAAAGAAAAAATTTTAGCAAGAGAATCTACAGGTAAAAGCTGAAACTTAAGAAGTTGAAAAATAAAGAAAAGGGTGTTTTCATTGTAAGATAGCAATGGTAGCCAAGGAAAATAGAATGTGGTGAGGTAGGAAATGTCCACAGCGCAAGAAGAGATCACAGAAGACCATGTAAGAAAAGTTTCAGTGCAGAAAAGGGTAGAGAGACCACAGCACAGGGAGGTCAGGCCTGCATACATGAAAGCTGATAAATGGTAATTCAGCTTAAGGCTTGTACACCACATGTTTGATTAACTGAGACATGAAGCGAAGCAAGGAGAAAAAGCAAGGCCAAAGGTGCAAGAGGTCTTGGGGCATGTCTGAGACTATCTTTCATTGTCTTTTGATATGAGAGAACAGTGGATCACGATGGCCTCTAGGACAGAGGGAGGTTGAGGACTGAGAATAGAAAGTCTTACTGAATTAAGACTTCCATGAAAGAAGCAGAGAGAACCGACCAAGGAAAACAGGCAGTGTTTTAAATTCTTTGCTAGCAACTCCAGAAGGAGCTGCCCATATGACACAAAAGGGTTTTATTTTGATAATGTCACACTGGAACCCTTGTAGGACTAAAATCTCTCAATGGTATGAGGATATCATAACCACAAAATCATTCATCTTTGCTATATTCTACAGTTTCATCACCACAAACTACCATGAATAATTCAGGAAGCACTTTGACACTGGTCACATTAATAAGACATATGATCAAGGGGATGTTTAAATAATGATGTAGAAAAGGCAGAAGAACTCAATAAATATCTAATTTCATAAGAAGTCAAAGAAGCACTTTCCAGCCCATCCCTAGTAAAGAAGGATGTTTAACTGAGTGCCTCTGAGGTGTGGGTATTAGAGAACAAATGGGTTAAGTTAATTTTTAATAAATATCAAATTACTAAGGAAATTCAGGAAGACCAAACAGTGCTAATGTTAAGTCAATGTTCAAAAAAGGTTACTGCATTGGCTGATAAGGCTTTCAGCATTGAGTCAGCCTGTGCCCAATAACAGAAACACTGGTAAAAGTTTGAATCCATAGCAAGAGATAGGGAAAGAATTTCAAGATGTTAAAACAGTCTGGTCAAACTAATATCATTTTTTGTACTACAAATTTGTTTGATAAAGGATGTGTAGCAGAGATTTTTAAGGTATTTGCCTTAGAATCACATGACAACCTCATTAAACAAGTAGTTCTGAGAGCTAACAAAACCTGGCTTTCTAGGGAATTGTGTCTCTCTTGGTTAATTGACTGTTCAACAGTATTACACTTAGATTTTCTGTTTACTTTGCATACATCAACACAGGACTATTATTTCTTGCTGCAGGGTGTTTCAAAATGACAAACATTCTGTCATCTGTAACTACAGAAACTACCTAGTGGATTCAAAAATTATTGAGAGTGATATGTGAACTCTAGTAATATTTTCCTACAAATGTCTACTTTTATGAAACATATTTATCTTTAGGATATTTATCTTTCTGCAAATGTGCTTGAAAATGACAAACAACCTCAAAAAAATTTGTGGCAGATGAAAGCAAAAATAAGCACTTTGCTTCCATTGGAAAAAGAGTATCATGAGCACTGCAAAATCCTTATCGACAACAGTTGGAAACTATGAAAGATTTCAAGAAGCAATGATCTGTGAAAAATCATAAACTAATAAGAGCATCTTGGGAGAAACATCTTTCGATGTGAGTATTAGAAAATAATCGATTATTCCACATGTTGGAAAAACAGTAACAAGCATAAGGAAGTCATGGAAGACATTTATAAGGAGGGTCATTAAGAATACATTTTAAGAAAACCAAGTCCAAGCTCCAAAAGCTTGGAACAAGAAAGCAATCACTAGCATGGAACTGAGAGGTGTATCCTGGAAAGCAAATAACTTCAAGAAGGGTTTAGAGACGATTTTGAAGAAGGGAAGGGGGTTTATTTTGTTATAGGTAATGCTAGGAGCAAAGTGGTTTATACCTACACAAGGAAGGACCAACAAGCTTTTAAACCAGACACAGCTAAGAGGCTCCAGAACGTGGCTATAAGTGTGTTTATACTGGGCCCCCTAAGTGCTTGTCTTAAGAAAGAAGAAGCTTCAGAAGTCAGCAAAGGCCCCTGAAATCCAAATTTTTTTACTTTCTCCTAGCAACATTGTGCCAGGGTCTGTTCTTTGACATGAATTGCTATGCTCTAGCCATGGCCACACTATTCAGTTGTTTTAACTGCAGGGCAGCATAGCCACATCCAAACTCCCTCTTGGGCAAGGTCTCCGACTCGGGAGCTAGCTAAACCCTGAATGCCCAAACTGCATCAGGAATTTCTCAGGCCTTTTAACTCCAGGCATCTGGGGCCATGTGTTCTCATTTTGTGTTTTGCTCAGCTCAGAGAGCTCTGTGCAGTAATTTACCCTCCTAGAGATGCTGTACCCATACTGCAAACAGCTGTCACAGTTTTCTCCTTGAGAAGCGAGCTGGACACCACGGAACAAGGTTCTCCTAAGCCTTAGAGGATGTATCCTGTGGCATGCCCTGCAGCCCATGGCTCCCATGCTGCCTGCATCAATCAATGATGGGCATCCCCGCCACTCCCACTTTTCTCCATGCCCATGCAGGGGGCTTTTTACCATGAAAGCCAGAGTTTGCTGAGGCTCTTCACCCCAAACTCTCATAGGATACAAAATATGGAAGGTTTGGCCCAGAGAGGCAAAGTTTATCTCAAAGCATCCTAATTTCAGAGTGCTTTATTGAGAAACGTGGGATTTTCCCCATTTTTGTTATCAACTAAGTCTAAGAAAAAAAATATCACATTGCAATTTTTGAGATAGACAGAGAATTAATGCACAACATGACATGCTACATATTCCTCATCATGGCAGAAATCTCTGTGTATTCCTGTATCATGCAGGAAAAAGTATTTTCTGGAACCTAGAGTTCATTCAATCAATCTTTCACTGATGTTATTTCCAATCCTCAAATGAGAATTAAATTCTATCCACCTTTTTGTGCTTGCATCTTCATAGCTAATGGAATCGTGAGACATCATCTAATCAATATTCACTTATTTAATATATTCACAGGAGTAGAGGGCCATAAAAAATGGAAGATTTTTGCTTTTATCCATTTAATATAATTTATTATCTGTGTATAATGTATGTTATTAAAGCACTATAATCTTAAATCTGATTATTCAGCAGACCCATGAAAGGCATATCTACCTTCCAGAACTACATCTCTGACAATTTCAATTTTTCAGCAGTTTTCATGGCAATGCGAGTGCTGTTGAGATGAAGATTGAATAAAAGGGCTTTTTCACCTTCTCATCCTATTTCCACCTAGAAAATATTTTAAATAGTTTTTCTTCAAAAATACTATCTGATATTTGAGAATAAGTAGATCATACTTCAGCTGAAAAAGTAAAACTTTGTAAAACAACATTTGATAAACAACTGGATAACATCCTTTACATGGCTAAATAAATAATTCTAGCATAGAATTTTAGCAAATGTTAGCATATCTGTCACCTTTCATTTCTCCTATGATCACCAGTCACATTATCAGCAAATTTTATGGCCCACTAGTCCTTGAGCATAAAATGTAATTATAGTATCCATTATTAGGCATCTGATAATATGAATGGGTTTATGGGAATAACTGTCCAAATATCTGTTAGAATTGATAGTAATGGGTAGAATTTTCTGCCTTTCTGATGTTCCACACCTTTTTTGAAATCAGAGAAAATCCTCTAAGTAATTTTAGGACCCAGAATTTGTTTGTATTCTGTTTATGCATGGTGCTATTGTTGTGACTTTTCCAAACCCTGACAATCACTAAAATCACCAGAACGCTAAGTCACTAATGTATTCCAGATTAATGAGGTTTATTGAAAATAAAATACTGTTATATAAAAAGTATCAGATTTCCTCCTTTTATGCCAAATATGAAACGAGGAAGTCTTATTATCCTATTTATTCCATAGATAAGGTTTCACATTCATCTCACCTCTTTAATTAACCGGAGTTGGAAAAATCACTGCTAAGTTTTGTTTCTTAGCTCATTACAGAGGCTTTTGGATAAAATTTAACACAGGCAGAATTCACCATAGTACAGTGGCCCATCCATTGTTATTTGTTAAACATTGTCTTAAATTACTTAAATGCTAACATGTTAAAATAGAATGTTACATCTGTGCATAACTCCAGTTTGTAGCACATGTCAAGAAATGTTTTTGAGCCATTTGATTCCCAGTCTCAACATCTCTGTTACTTTATTCAATTCTTTTTAGCTTCTAGCATCAACAGTGCTAAGAAGCATTACTGCTTATGCCTTGTAAGTGTTCACACATTCATAGTAATGTTTCATATGACATTCTCAACAATATATCTGAAGTCAATAGGAGTTTCCTGACTGACAGAAATGGTCTTTGAGTTCAGTTTTTAACCAATAAAAAAATTCTTGCAACCATCATTCTGAAATTTCTGATGTCTTCTCTCACTTTTTTTCAGTGGAAACAAGTCCCAGAACAATAAAAAATGTCAGGAACATTCTAGTCAGCCACTTATAATTTTTCAGTCAGTGCTGAAACATACAAATACATCACTGAAAACAGTTTTACCAGCCAAGAAAGTTGCATATTTGAACTGCATTTCAATTGTGGTTTAGATTACAAATATATTATTAATTTAGTGAATTCATATCCAATTTATGATAAAATGGGTGCCTTGTTGAATAAGGGCAGAAGTGCACAGCCAGAGGAAGCAAAGGGTCAGCATAAACACAAACTAGCCAGGATTAATAATGAAAAATAAAAAGACTATATGTTACATAAATAACAGAATAGATTAACTTAATAAACTTAATAAATAACATAATACATTAACTTAATTTCATATTCTAATGTTGCAGGACTTTCCCTTCCTGACACCTTTGAAGTCAAACACTGTATATGAAGGAAATGCAAAGTATTTGCAAGATGTGTGATGACACATCCTTAAAGACTTTCATTTTTTTACCAATTAATTTTCTTACCAGATTGTTTTATTTGTGGATTCCTGGCTTTGACAGATGTGTACAGCACATCTGGGTGACTTGGAGACAAGGTTCCACTGAATTTAATGAGCTCTGCTCATGTACCCAGAGGGTTTGCCCTCATGCTTTAAGTGTGGTCAGCATATAAATGAGCAGCCACTTCTTAAAGACCTTTGGAGGCTGAACAAAAAAGTCTGCTTTTGAAAATCTGTAAGCAACTGTGGTACTGACAGAAAAGTTTATTTACTGGTGAGGAGGTGAAAAAAGAGCACAATGGAGGACAGCAGCATAAGAGTAAAAAAAAAATACAGCCTTTTAAAGGAAAGATTTAAAACTTTAAAAAGACCATGACAGATCCAGAAGTAGATAACTCCTGTTCTTGGTTAGCTTACCTGGACTGGGATGACTTTGGAGGTTTTTGAAGGTGCAGTTGACTTAAAATAGAACTGGGATGCTTAGAACTAAATTGCCTCTGTGGTCTGGTAACAAACACTCGTTCCCACTGACCTCACCCACTGACCAATAGCAGGGTCAGCATAATTTTTTTTTTGTTGCTTACAAACATCCTCAGATCAAGAACAAAAGTCCAGTTCTACTGAAATCTGACATGAAAAGCCTGTTCCTTTCATGTAAGCAAGCCTTCTCTATCTGTCCAAACAAAACTACTGCCAAGAGTACATGTTGATGACACCTCAAAGAGCAGTAATCAGAGAAAAGTCCTGGCAAAAACAACAATAGAATTGAGTGAGGAGAGAAGGAAGGAAGGAAGGAAGGAAGGAAGGAAGGATGGAAGGAAGGAAGGAAGGAAGGAAGGAANCTATCTGTCCAAACAAAACTACTGCCAAGAGTACATGTTGATGACACCTCAAAGAGCAGTAATCAGAGAAAAGTCCTGGCAAAAACAACAATAGAATTGAGTGAGGAGAGAAGGAAGGAAGGAAGGAAGGAAGGAAGGAAGGACATGGACTAAAACCCCCATTTTAGATGAGTGAGAATTACTCGTCTAAGCAAGTATTTGCAGAATCACCATGATCAGAAAATAAAGTTTTATTTCTAACATTTTCAAGTACAAATGGATCACCTGAATTTACTGAATCAGAAAACCTTTTTATGCATATATTCATTTTTTGGGATCTTAACTGGGTATGTTTTTGGGTTGTTTTGTATTTCACAATATCAAGTAACTAATTGAACAAATGGTGAAATTAAAATATTATCTGTCTTATATATGTTTCATTTTCTAGGGAAGGCCAGGATTTTATATAATATAATATCTATATATTATATCTATATATTTTATATCTAAATA
>VZTN01030184.1:104810-171958 GCA_013400515.1 Erpornis zantholeuca | reverse complement strand
TAATATCTATATATTTTATATAGATATTATATTTGCTAGGACCATTTATTTTTTTATTCATATAGTGTGTTTGCTTTGCCTTTTCATTCAGTTAGTTTTGAAGTGGGTTGATGCAAATAGACTGCCTCAGGAGACTGTCTTACAGAATTTGTTTTTTTTGCTTTTATTTCTAAAAAATATTTTTCCTTATGCATTCATGCAAGGGAATAATTAACTCTGTGTGCTGTTGCTGACCTGCAACTGCCTTCAAGCCCTAGTTAGAACAAAAAAAGGACCTACATTGCACAAGGTGCTGTACAAACACAAACTAAAATGATGAAATTTTCCTGGCAGATTTCATGCATTAATTAACAAGAAGATTCGTATATATTCATTCACACTGCTTTTCCTCCATGGAAGATGAAGCACCTCACAGGAAGGTGAGACATGTTATCTCTGTTTGGAAAGGAACCAAACTTGAGTAGATGGTCAATGAACCTGAGCAATTCTGTGCAGCAGTCAATGGTGAAACTGTGACTAGAGCCAGAGCTGGACTGGACTATGCATGATCCTCCATTTCTTTTAACTCAAGAGATGCATCAGCTCTGAGGGCTTTATCTTTCATGGCAGTATTCCCCACGTCCCCAGATTCTTCTCTTCCATAGCCACCTCAGTGGGCTGAATCCTTTCTTATTCTGTGCTGAACATTCCAGACCTCCAGCAGGGAGGCTCTGACACCACTGGCATCTCCCCTGGATCAGTCCCACAATCTCCTGCAGCGCTGTGACTCCCAGGGGCCCACAGACAGTCTTCTCAGCATAAACCAGGCCCCCAACAGGGAGTTCTGAGATGGTTTGATTGGTGTAGAACCAGCAGCAGGGGAAGGATGGGCGTCAGCGGGGGCTGATCAGCCAGGGAGGGTTTGCTCCCACCTGAGCCCCTGGGAGAGGCCCCTCGAGGTGCCTCGGGTGTGGGCTCCTCAGGCCAGCAGCCAGCCAGCCCCACACTGCAGAGTACATGGCTCCACTTCCTCGGGCTTCTCAAGGACACAGGCAACAGTTGCGGATTTTTATGCCAGTCTGAGACCAAGCTGCCCTTGCTGCATGGGATCTTAATTCTGCATGCTTGGCTTTGGCTGTCAAGGTGGCAGGAAGGGCCTTAAGGCAACGGTGAGAGCGACTCTCCCAGTATTTTGCCTGTTTAAATAAAATCTTCCTCTGCCTCATTATTTCCAGCTGGTGAAGCTGCTTACCACAGAACTTTGATGGATGCTTCATTGTGTGAAAGGAGGAACAAATTCCTGACCCCATGAAGTGTAAAGCCCCGACCTAACACATGACAATAGGAGAGGTCTGTCAGGGTTGGGTGTCTGCCCCTCAAGTACCTTCACAGTTGCTTCCTCCTTCTTTCCAGAGGAGTCTGGCTGGGAAGCTTGCATGCTTGCAGATTCTTTGACCTACCTCTGCTCCCAAGTTCACATTTCTCCTTTCCCAGAGTTTTCCAAACCCTCTGCAGTGAGATTTGAGGACAAAGACCTTCGGCCCCATGTGCTGCAATATGGTCAGGAATTTCTGCAGCATGATCAACACTGGGGAGTTTTATACTTGCCCTTGCATTATTTTTCTTCCTGTAAACATGCTTATTTTACTTTCTTGCATCGCTCTATTTGTATTCCCCACTAATTCTTCTTCCAGAAGGAAATCTGTTTATAATATGAGCTGTCAGATGTCATTAGGTATTATCAGGAAACTATGTTGCTATGTTTTAAGAGCATGCATATTTCAGGGCACAAAGATCCATAATGTTTGCATATTTAATACATATTTGCATTTATGAATCTCCATGCCTTTTGGAGCTTTGCCAGCTGAGGTACTGCCTGGCTGTGGAGAGAAAGTAGGCAACCAGAAAGAAAATGGTTCAGTGTCTCATTTGGTATAATAAAGCTCATTCTTAGCTGTTGTTTCTAAAACTGTGACATTGATATGAGCACAAATGGAACTCGTCTGCCATTGTGCTTAGAATAGTTAATGTTCACTGCATATCTAGTGATATTTAGTTGAACTTAACAATAAAATAATATTAATAAGCACTGTGACTTCTTGCAATAATACTGATACCTGTTATTCCTTGGTAAAGCAGAATTACTTGAATTACACATTTTAAAAAAACTCAAAACACATCTAGGAGTCAGCAGTGTAAAATATGGAATGGGTCTTTATTGGCTAATCCAAGATGTAAAAGACAGTTTACAATTTTACTGCTAAAATCAGTTGTTATTTTGTTTTTGACTACAGAAATCAATTTTTCACAGTGTTAGACATATTTCTTTACGTAATAGAAATCCCTGTGTATATGCATGCGCTCACACATGAAAAAAAGGTGCATATGCAAAGGAAAGGAGCCTTGTACAGAGGCAGGATATCTCTCATGCTTTCTGTATTTTGTCTTTGACCTTAGGGATAAAATTTGATGTGGTTCAGTTTCTTTCCTTATCTGTAAAACAGTGGTTTCAATAAGCACCTGCCTTACAGAAACACTGTTTAGGGTAAGTTGTTTCCTCTGGTAGCACACTGCCTGGCACATACTGATGGATAGTTATTTTGCACACTACCCCTTAGAGAATGCTGTCCATATGAAACCTAGTCAGTTTAAGAGTGTTCTCTCGGTGGAGGGATTCACTGACCTCCTTTGCACTAGGTGTGATGCCCTTGAAAGGGGTAATTTCACTCCTGTACTGGGGCCTACATGGCTGGTTCCATGATCAAGTCTAGAAAGTGACCTTGCTTTAAAATCAACCTGGCTAAACTCAAGAAGAGGAAAACACTTTTGTCTAGATCACTTTCCCAGTCTTGAGTTAACGCTGGAAGAAGGGAGTAAACACAAACTTGCAGACTGGGACAGAAGGGAAGGCAATTGTACTAAAGTTTTTGCAATAATATGTGGATTTAGTCTGTCTTAAGCTGACCATGAAACTTCTCCTTAAGGCAAGTATGTTATGGCAGTTTATGTACTGCAAATATCTCATCAGTTGAAGACTCCCTGGTCACTTTTCTTACGCTTGCAATTACATTGTTGTTTTCTGCTGGCTCCTTTCCCTCCCTGTGCTGCCATATAAACCACACATGCAGGCACTACCAGTGCAGATGACTGCACAGAACAGCCATCCACAGCAGATTCAGCATATCCAGAAGGACAAAATGCATATTGCATTTCAGGTTGGCTGTGCGAGCACAGAAGACCATTTTGCTTTTCATGTCCAGTTTAAACAGATGGTGATAATTTAAATACAACAGTAAACCATGATTTACATCTAGATTAAGAAAGCGAATGATAGATTTTTTTAAGAAATAAGATACTGTGTTAACATGTCTGGGCTGTAACAAGCATGTTTATTTAGTGTTTATATTGTAGTTTTACAGAAAAAGCTTGCCAAGCTGGGGCCCTGTGGGATAGATCATAAATAACCCCAAAGGGTTTACAAGCTTAAGAATGTACTTGTAAAACAGACAAGCGAGCATTCAAGGGCTGGTGAAAATGTGTGCACGGTAACAAAGAGAGTTAGGCAGGCACATCTCTCATCCAGTCAGAAAGAGTAAAAATGGACACACGCACCAGCAGTGCCCCCGTTACAAATGAACTGCACAGGGATCACCTGTGGTCACACCAGGAGAACTTCACCTATGAGACCTATGAGCACCAGGTGGCCAGTGTGGAGGTTTTGGTGGAGTTTAATGTGTCATCATGCCTGGGACCACCATCGGGGGGCTGGAGCAGCCGACCTCAATTAACATAAATGCCCCATGTTGTGAAATTGCTCTTACGGTGTAGCTGGAAGAGAATGGAAAGCTGCTGACATGTCTGTGTTCTGGAACTGGGGTTTTTATTAAGATCTCGAAGATTACATATTTAATCTGGTTTTTGTTTTATTTTTATTTAAACATTACTTAACACGGAAATAAGAATGCATAGTAAGCTTCAACCACGGCTGCTTTTTACATAGAATAATCCATAGTTCCAACTTGCATGAAATTTCCTCCCACAGCCATGGAAGTTGCCATTTCCAGGACAGGGTCAAAATTAAGGTGAAAAAAAAGCTGTTCTGGTGGTGATTCATAGGCCAAGCTCTGGGAGGCTTCTCCTGCAAGTCTTTGTGGTATTGCTGTTTTCAAAGGCTGAACCGCAACAATTTTAACAAATTGTTCCACTCTGTGGAGAGGGTTGCTATGGAAATGAACAGGGCTAACATCTCTGAGAGCCCTACTAAGAGCACTACGCAAGGGGGGGAATTTAAGAAAGTAGAGCATGTAGGGGATTAACATCTTGCTCTAAATCTGTTCAGTGTTCCTGTGGGCTTCAGAACTTGGCCCACTGGATAGAGATTTTTTTGCAAGTCCATTGTGCAGAGATGTACTGCAAATTGAATTAAACAAGATGAGAGCAAATGATTTTGAAAGTGATCTCCGGGAGTGAGTTTGTATAGACATAAACATCTTTATTGAATTATTTTTGATTAATAATGCCTAGCAGAAAAATGTGATTATAATGGAACTGAAAAGGTTGTTGAAGCATAACACTTTACATGGTTTTTTGGGATAGTTACAGTTTGCTCAAAACCTGAAGCAACTGTGCTGTTCAGAGCATTTGGATGGAAAAATATTGCTATGGCAACAAATTACTTTTATATTCACATAAAGCAAAAATAGATCTCTCTCTCCCTTTGTGGAAAGCACATATTTTAAAGTGCATGAAAGATTAAAGGTGATAGGCAGAAACAGCTGCATGAATGTATTTTCATTTTTCTTCTTTTGGTTTATACATATTTCTGTATAAATCTGAAATGCAGAAATAATTTGCAGCTAGAAGCATTTTGCAGTAAAAAAGTAGAAACGGTTTAGAAAAGGGAACAAAAGTATAATGCAGTCAGAACATCTAATTGAAGCATAGCAACATCAGACTTTAATTGATTAAAACAAAATTTTCTCAGTGTCATTTGAAAAGGAGGGAGAGAATCCTCTGCATGTACTCAGGAAATAGAAATTACTTTGTGTCCATAACTTAAGACAAGAGACAATTTTTTTTATTTTTCTTTAGTCAGGCACCTTGTCAAGTTCAAGGAATAGACCTCGTGGCGAGATTACTGATAGCTTCATTTTAGCTGTGTGGCTGGTTTTGGGGCTTTTTATTTAGAAGACATGCAGCTTTTACTTTGGTGTGGTGAAAAGCCACTGGTACATCTATATGCCACGGTGCACACCATCTGCAGAGGAACTATAATACGTCTGCATTGATGTGTCAGGTCTATCCTGAGGTTCCCTCTCAATTATTCTGAACCACGTGAGCTGTCTTACACCATCTGTATCTCTCTTCATGATGCACAGCAGAGCAGCCCACATTTTGTGCTTCTTAGCTGCAAAATAGGGGGCTGCTCGCAAGTGGTGGGTGAATTTTTTGGCTCATTTTCGGCTCCTCATATGGAGAGCAGAGAGAGGCACTGAAGGTCAGAAGTGAGGAATATGAGGGAGATTGTGGTTCAACCACTTACTGACCTTTCATTCTCAAATCTTCAGTCTAAGCAGAACAAACTGAAGGATGATACAGTCTAGGGGGAAATCAGGATGATTTGGAGGCACAGTAGCTCCAAACTGGATGCTTTAGGGCAAATATAGATGTTTATGGTATAGATAGACTTGCAAGCCTAGATTTGAGGGTCAGTTTAAATTTGACCCAAAGTATCAAACAATTCAAAGGGCCTCACATCCCTCCTGTTAATGTCTGGTGCAAATGAATGCCTGTAAAGGATTTCAAGAGACCACTACACTGAAGTTCAGATTGGCCCTGCTATGAAATTTCAGAGACAACATTTTAGGGTGAGGAAGGGAAGGCTCAAGGTGCAATGGATGTAGAAAAGGAAATGGAAAAATCAGTTGGTTATTCCGAATCTCTGCAACACCTCATGTTTTTGTAACGCTTAATAGAAGGGCTTAATTTGAGGCAAACTGGCTCTCATCCAGATTACTTGTTCTTTATCTAGAACACTGACTTCTCAAGTGATGCTTTTGTGGCCCAAAGACGTAATTGCTATTTTGTGAGTCTTCCTTTTCAGCCTGGATTGCCTGAAATAATGTGCTGTTTTGCAGCTTTCTGCAATCCTGTTGTGAAACAAGCTGCATGGCATACCCTGAGATTTGTCAGGACAGATTGAGGAGCTGAAACTGGGATTGTTGCAAGCCACTGTTGACAGTTACATGTCTACTGCCTGCTACAGACAGTCCCTGGACTGAGCTCTGCCCTAAGCTGTCCCTGTATGTCTTTGAGTCCTCCTGAGTCACCCAAAGCAAGCTCTAAGGGTCAAGTAACACAAGTGAGAAGGGATTCAGTCTTTAGCTTGGTCTCTGGCTCACTTCAGAGCTATGCTGGCACAATTTTGAGTATGCTTGTAATCATACACAAATCCTGGCTGTTCATCAAGAGTAGGCATGGACCAGGAACTGTTTCAGTGGAAATATGGTTCCAGCCATCCAGTATAGATGGGTAATAGGGTTTTGCATGGCTGCTCCTTCTCTGTTGGCTATCATGTGTTGGCTATCTGTTGGCTCCAGTGCCAGCATGGGCTCAAGCACATTTGATTTACTGCTGCTGGAGATGTGATGCCACAGTACTAAGCTTAGAATAGACCAAGAGTTGTATCCTATTAAAAATAAAATTTCTGTGGCTAGTTTATCTTGGGTTTGGAGAGACAATGTGTTGGAATGGGTTCTAAGAAGATATTCAGTCTGGACAGAATTTCAGTAGTTATATTTTCTGGCAGCATTTTCAGAAAATATGTGTTGGACTCTATCCAAAGTTACACTGCTTTGAGTACATGAACTAGATATTTTAAAATTTGGGTGTACCCATACAATCCAAAATTGCACCTGTGAATACTGTGTTGACATACCCTCAATTACACTGCTGCAAGCTTCTGTGCACCAAAGGAGCAGAGGTGGGCTAGACATATTTTTGTATATGCAACCCAGAAAGAGATGGGAGAGACACCATGTTAACCTTCCTTAGTATGGTCCTCAGAACTGTAAGACTCTTGGCTTCCATGTAATACCCCTATTTATTTTTGTGTGTGTATGTGTGTGCAGCTGAATTTCTGCTCTCTGTACCCTGGGTTTTGTTGTGCTCATAGATGCCATATGCTAATTTGGTCATCAGTTTTGAATAAATGGCAAAGGTCTTGCATACTTCACTATGCCCCATAGCCTTTTTCTGATGAGGAATTGCATGCATTTCTTTTCAATTTTTGTGTGTCTTTTCTTCCTAAGAAGAAAGATGGCAGAAATCATGCAGTGAGACAGAGAGTGCACACATAAAACTTAAAACATGTCTGAAGTAATTCATCCTGTGTTGCAAGGAGAAGTGGGTCAGAATTAGGTACAAATCTATCCTAATCTACACTCAGTTGTTTATTCACTTATTCCTGTTCTCTTATTCTCTCACCATCCTTACTCTGTAGTTTTCTGGAATCATTCATCTTTTGCTTGGCATTGAGCTTTACTTAAGAGTGTAGTTGGATGTTGCTGTTTTACCTCTTCTGTCCATATGTACTCCAAATGAAGATGCGACTGGAGCATTTTAGTAAACTGGAGCATGGTTGCACAGTGACTTTCCCACTGCTGGGATCGCTGCCAATGAGAAGTCAAATATGGGAGGTATTCAAAGGTGGTGATTTTTCCTATTACGTCAACAAAAATCCAGTGACTGATTATTGCAGACCTTGCCATATATTACCTCTACCATAACATTAATAATACACCTGTGTGTGATAAGCCTTCCTCTTCAGTAGGCATAAATCAGTATGGTGGAAAACAAGGAAATTCTGGAAAAAGACTGTGTCTTCCACAGTCATTCTTTCCTCTGTTGTTGGTGTAATCTAACAGAACTGCTGCACAAGTGGTTTTTGTTGAGTTCTGCTTAAGCAAGTTCTAGAAGAACAATGAACAAAGGGGTTTGGGGATTTATACATTCCGTTATAAATACAGTGGCATTTCCATGACCCTGTTTAGAAGAGTAAAGCTTCTATTTGTCTCCTGCTGATCCTGTCAACATTCACACAGTAAGTTCAGTAGAAGTCCCTCAGGTATTCAAGTGTCAGACCACAAAGTCATTTCTGCCTTTTAAAGAAAATACTGTGTTTCAAGGAACTGGGACTTTTGGGAATATGCCTCTGAAGTGGAGACATGATGCAGGAATGCAGATGTAAAGAACTGAAAGGCTGGGAACAGAACTGAAAAACAAGCAAAATAGTGAGACAAAATATATATTTATATACCTTCTGAGTTTAGTTACCTTGGTGAAATTGTACAGCAGCTCCAAAATATCTACAGAATTTCCTGGAATACCTCAGATTAAAATACATGCCTGCCAGAAGATCAAATGAACAAAGACAGGAGAGTTGGGGAGGAAAAATATATGGGGTCGTGAATTTTTCCTTCCCAGTTTTACAAATATTAATCCTTTGGATCAATTCAGATCCACTTAGACAAAGTCAATTATTACAGAATCCAATCAGTTATTTCATTTCCTGGTTTCCAAAGGATATGTGGCTCATGGAACTGTGTTGCACTCTCCTTCCCTAGCAATTTCTTAAAGTGCTGTCTGATTTTAACCAAAAGGGAAGACAGGTACCAGGTTCCCAGGTACCATGTTCCAACATGCATGTGGAACTCAGTGAGGTTAGAGGAAAGAAATCCAGACCCAGCACAAGAGTGGTAGTTATAATTGAGCTTTTTATTGTTTGGCACCTTCGTGTGTTCTCTGCCCACCATGGCCTGGATATAGGTGTGTGTGTGATGCAGTGGGACAAGTAGACCACTGAAATTATGAGGTTGATACGAAATAGAAAATGGAAAGCTGCTTTCTACCCACACAGATAATAGCTGAAGCACAAAAGGGCAGCATAAGGTAAGCGTGGCACAGGACCAGTGCCTGTGATACAGGTCAGGCACAGCTTACTGCCTGCTGAAGTGACCTTGGGGCTTTATAGGCAGAAAGAATCTGAAGGATGGAAATCATTCCTACTGGTACCATAGAGCCAAATTTTATTGCCCAGAATTGCAAGGAGAAGGCCAGGATGGAGTAAGCTGCCTTTCCTTTCTGCTAGGGTCTATAAGTTTTGTAGTATTTCACAGCCTGAAAACAGCTGAAACCTGCCCTGTGACCCTAAAAGGAATTCTTCTCAGCCTGGGATTGGCAAAACACAGCACATTCCATCCACAATCTTTCCCTACTTTGGTAGATAACAGGTCACCCTATAAGGGCTTTTGGTATCGTTAAAGTACTGACCAAGATAATCTGTGACAAGACGGATTATTTCTTAAATTAGAATTTGGATTTGGTTGTGTGGGATAAATTCTTATCATTGCATAATGAGAACAGTACTCACATTGATTCTGCATAATTTTTTTTTTCATACTACCTGTACGACTTGAAGTAGCAACTCTAACACTCTTGGGTTTTTACCCATGTAATTGAGATGATGGGAAGTTTTTCTCTCTCTTTCAAAATATTTTTTGAAGATTTTTTCCCTATCCTCATCCAATTGAAAAGGTGTATAAAAACTGAATTTATTTCTCTGATTGGCTTAACTTTTGGAAGCCAATATTAATTGCAATTTCATACCCTTCGGTGGTTCCCTTTTGTGTCTTTGCAAAGGGGACACATGATTTTAAAGCTTCCTGCTAAAAGGCCTATAGGATATCATCGGGAGATAAAAGCATTCAAAGTCCAGATTTCAAATCCCATTGCAGCAGAATATTTGTCAGACCTTGCTTGTTGCCGGCATTGAAAGGCATGTAATTTCCTGCAAGGGAGGATTTTGGAATGTGAGGTCGCAGCAGTAATGAAGGAAATTTTTATGGTGGTTGAGCCGATAGTGGGAGTGAGAGAACTCTGCGTTGTAAAGTCAACACAATGCCAGCATTAGTATTCAGATGAAATTTAGGCTTCGCTGGAGAGGCTGTCATGCACTCAGTTTGTTGAGATAAAACCTCACTATGTTCATACATGCTATGAGTGATTCTGCAGCATTTCAGAGGTAAAGGACCAGTACTTTTTGGAGCAAGAGGGCTGTTCATCCTTGATATGGGGCCACCTCTTCTCCAGCAGGATAGCTTTAGGTTGTTGGTCCCTGTCTACACAGACTCCTGCTTGTGTAGTCCAAAGATAACAGAGCATTGTTTAACTGATTTTGGGTGAATAGCATGATTTTATTTTTTAAATCAATTTTTAAAAAGACGTAGCAGAACACTGCATAAAATGAGAGGCTAAAATTAATTTTACTTGGCCTGCTAGCATTAGTAGTTATTGTTGCGTAGTTACAGCAGCACTTTTGGGGTGCTTAGGATGCTGGGCCAAGGACTGGCTCCCTGTTGTGCAAAGCAGTAATAAGCTACAAAAAAAAGAGCTTACAGTTCACCTCTGTAGTCTTTTCCACGCAAATGTGAATGGCCATGCTCCAGGAGATGGGTTTTTCCTTGGCATGGGGCTGTTCCCAGAGAAGGAAAAGTGTACTAGCTCAGCTAATTCAGTTATTCAATTTGCAGTACAATTGGATTACCCTTGTGTAACTGCATCAGAACGAATATTTCATAACTCACATCAGCAGAGAGCAGTGTGCTCATGCCTACCATGAGGGTGGCTGGGGTGGTGATTCAAGAAACAGCCCAGGGTTTCTGGCAGGCAGGGTAGCAAAGGAAGCGGGGAGAAAATTCTGGGTCAGCAGCAGTCTCAGACAGTGGCCTAAACACTGGAAGTATTTTGTGGTGTCAGGATGGATTCTGTACTTATTTCCCAGCCTTCATTTGGCATATTGCATGTCGGGGAGATAGGGATGAGGCTGGGAAGTCACTTCATACTCTCTGCAGTCCCCTGCTGCCTCCTTTTGATTCAGTGTCTTTGTACATCAGCCTGCTCAAGCAGACAGGCCCCAGGCAAGCTTCGAAGGGAGCAGGGTGTAAAAGAAGATGGGCTTACATCTGCACAGAAAGAATTCCTTCATAGCAATGGCCATGTTCTACAGTACGAAGATGGGAAATTTCTCCCTCCACAAAAAAAAATTTAAAAAAAAGCTTGTTTGCAATGATTTGAAGTATCTTGGCTGAAGCCCAGGGAGTCCTCATTTTGCTTTTGCTGTGTGGAGGGATTCTACGAAGCTTAGGGATGCAGTGAAAAATAACCTCCTCTGATCAACAGGTATTGTGATGTGTGCTCTCAGGTCCTCCTGTGCCATCATCCACCATTCACAGCATCTGCTTTGCTTCTCGGAGAAGCACAGTTCATAAAAACTTTGCCAAGTAGTAGGCGGTGGTAAAATGAAAACTAGAATATATCCAGCTGTGGAAGACTGTGTTTCTCTAGCGTGTTAAAGTTCTTTGAAAGTACTTTCAATTTAGTGTGGAAAGACGAACAAGTGGACATCGTTCTGTCCCTCTGAAAAGGTTTTTAGAGGAGTTTTAATAAAAAACTGATAAGTTTTTTAGAGGAGTTTGAGTAAACTTAGAAAGAAGGGAGTGATAGATGAAGTCTTGTCATATGCTAAAAACAGACTAGCTGCTGCCCTGTGAGTTGAAATAATGGTAAATGTATTCATAGGTTAAATAGATAGTAGGCAAATATGCTAGTGACATTTATAGACTTAAATGTAGCCTGTCAGATAAGTACTTGGATGACAAGGCAAACTAAGCATTTCCATCAAAATTTTAACCTCTATTTTAAATAGTTGAGCAGTTTGGAGAATTGCCTCTTGAGTTCATGTTTGTACATCAGCCAAATCCTCAGTGAGCAAGGCTGGTGGGTTTTCTGGCTGCTAAGACTGAGTCAGCATGTACCTGGTCTTCCTATAATTTGTCAAAAAAGTGAGATTTGTCTGGTTGGTTTATTTTGCAAAGGTTTGGATCTGACCACATGCAGACAACCTGCTTTAGCCCTCTCAAGAATCACACAAGTGATGGGAAGCAGAAAACTGCAGGAGCGCAGGGTGGGAGATGGGAGTGGGGGAAGAACAAATTATCTGGAAAATGGTTAGATTTCTTTCTTTATAAATATTCTAAATTTAACAGCTGGGCAACAGCTTTCTCCTTATTGATGTGACGAGCCTATTGCCTGGCCAACATTGATTGATTTGGAGGACAATTATTTTCTCACTGGCATCAATGAGATGTGACTAGGGCCCCAAATACTTCTGTGTAGGTTTGGTATCACAGAAGACTTAATAAAGCTGACGTTTATATTTCCAGGAAGAATAGAACAGCAAGATACAGAGGATGCCATACAGTAAAAAGTCACATAGAACAGGTAGAAACAAGAAAAAAAGTATGTCAAAAAAGGAATAGAAGTAGCCCATTTTTGTAGAAAGGTAGTGAATATTTTTTAAACACAAAAAACACCACGTAGAGTGAAAAAAAAAGGCCAATATAAAATTAGTAACACTAATTTTAAATAATGTTTTTAAGCATACCTAATGCATGCATAATAATATATATCTGTAAGCATATTCTGTGATATTTAACATAAGGCTGTCTTTTGTTTATGGTTTTTTTTCAAACTGGGGGGAAGGAACAATCCCAAAATGATTCTAAGTAGGGTAATTATAGAGATTGTCACTTCCAGAAATTCAGGACACCAGAGACATTCTTCCCCTCCCTCCTGTGGGGCTGTCATGGTATCACCTACAGGTTTCCTGGCAGGTTTTGGGCATGTGCTGCCATCAGAACCAGACCTCCAGGCAGGAGGCACCTTTGGCTTCTGCCAGTGCAGCACTTGCTCTGTTTCTAGGATAGAACTGGGGACTGCAAAAATGTTTATGAGCCATTGCTGACATAATATGATCGAAATTAATCTTATTTTATCTGTTCCAGTTAATGATGCTTTAAAATTTGGTAGTCAGTAGAGAATAACTACACTTCTAAGAATTCTCAATTTTCCAAATGCATAACTTATAGTTTGTAATTAAAAGAAAGGCACCTTTACTTTCTATGAAATAATTTTTTGGGTCTCCCAAGACATGAATTATATTGAAAGATAGAACATCTTATAATTACCACCAATTTACATGCATACTAGTTCTCTGTGCTAGTGAAATCAAATCCATTCATCCATGTGTCTCTGAATCTTTACTGCTAAGAGGTAATTGAGGTTTTTCTAAAATATAGCTAAAAGGGAGGGGTGAAAAAGGTGTCTTTGTTTCATCTTTTTCACTTATGGTCCTATAAATTTGTCTGCCTCCACCGTGAGTTGGTTCTGCAGCTGCTTCATTCAGTGTTGTCTGTGCCCCCTTATGCAACCTTGACCCTGCCAAGGTCATTCCTGCTGTGGAAATTCACTTGTGCAGTAAGAGACAAAGGCATGGGCATGTTGCTTTTGCCCAAGCCATGAGCGTGGGACCGAGCACCTTACTGGAAACCCTTCTGCAGCAAGGCCAAGCTCACTTCTCCCCAGAGTTCATCAAAGAGAAATGAGAACCCTTAAAACAACTTACAGATCTGAAACATCTATATTCTGTTATTACAAAAATATATTTTTCATGTCTTGCCATAGTTCACCAGGAGTTGCATCTCCTGAGTGGACTCTGAAAGTTTTATTGATTTATCCAGCTCTTATAGGTCGTAATACCAAACATATCCATCTTTTATAAATATTTTCAATTGTCCTGGTTTCATCTAGGAGCTGTACTAGGAGACAATTCTTCTGAAGAACATGAATGACTGTTCTCATATGGGACCTATATTTCAGATTTTAGGCAGGTTTAATATCTGTCTAAGCAGCAAAGGTTTTTCCCTTCCCTTGGAAACTTGGATTGATGATATCCTGCATGGAGCAGGTGTTTTGACATTGACTTTCTCTGGTGATTTTGCCATTCAAGAAGCTATAGGCTACTTTATTCACCAGCTGCTCACTATTCTATTGTCTTTTCTTCTTCCAGTGAAGACAAAAATGTGGAGAAAAAGTTATGATATATTTTCTTTTTTTATTTTTTCCTTTAATTTCAGAATGTAATGCTTCTGAATTTTTGGCACCCTATATCCTATATAATTCCTTAGGCCAAGGACGCTGAGTAGGACAGATTGCACAAGCAGGAGAATTGATATTCTTTGTCATCAGTTATAGTTTTGTTGGGGACGTTGAAATTTCCCTTTGGCTTCAGAACGACCTTCATTATTTTGACTTTTAAAACCATATTTATTCCAGAATGAATTTCTTACTGCAGACTGTCTTTTTCTCATCTCTTTATATTGTTTTATGTAAAGGGACTGGGGAATTGGCAGCAAGTTCACTCATGAGAAATAAATTGCTAATAACTCCTATTATTTTTTTCCCTTTCCTGGTGTGACGCTTGCTTTGTTTAGTGATTTGTGTATAAAAACTGTTTTAGAAAATTCATTTGACTTTAAAATTCGATGTTCAGGATTATATAGTGCAAGGTGATTTGTAACTTTTTACCTTCATACATAACAAATATATTTTTTACCTCCTTCATCTGTTTATGAGGGCTTCTTTGTGCCCTTGTTTGTTCGTTTTTTAGGCTAAATTGTGCCAACATCACTGAATTGGGTAGAAAGGAACGGCAACCACTTTCTAGATTTTATGCCAATGTAAAATTACTTCATATTCTGCTAATGTTGCTGAGAGATTTTGGCTGTTCTCTGTAACAGGAGCATATTGTCCTGTACTAATGAGAAAACTCATTATGTAGGTATTAAAGTGTCTTTCTGCATCAGTGGACACACAGACACACAAGGTCCTCTGGCGGAGGAGTGTCATGCCATAACATCTTGGTTCTGGACAGGACAGGGTTAATTTTTGCAGTAGCCAGGAGGGCCATGGCCAGGATCCAGAGGTTCTATTATCACCTTAAGTCATTTTCTGGGGACAGGGGAAGGGGTCCCTTCCCAGCATGGTGGAGGGAGTGGTTGGGTATTGTTGGGGTTGAGCCCCTGTGGGAATCACTCATTTCTTGTACTCTTTGTCATTTGTATTGTTGCTGTTACTGGTTGTTTTCTTATTTCACTGCTGTTTCCAGTAAAGTGCCCTTATCTCAACACATGATCTTTACCCTTTGTGCCTCCAATTCCCCCTTCCAAGCTGGCCCAGCAGGAGGCAGAGTGAGCAAGCGGCACATGCTTTGGAGTGTTTCAACTAAATGGGAGCACTAAATGGGAGAATACCATTTCTAAACCATGACAGCCTTTATCCACTGCCAGCAGTGGGTATCAGCCATCCAACCCTGCTCCTTCTTGCTTTTGGCTAAAGCTGCTTGGGACAGCAAAAAAAAATGTTTTCCAAAGCAATGTCAATTGAAACAGTGTTAAAAAAAAGTTATGTGAAAGAAAAGTAAAATGTGAAATCAAATTATGGTATTTGCTACTGTAGAAAGTGGGGAGGTAGCTAGGTAATGCTGGAACCACAAGAACAATGCAGCTACTCCTGAAGTGAGTCCTTATGGAATGAATGACCATGGCTGGTTGAACTCGGCCAAATGGGACTATATGGACTGAAGAGTTAACAGATGATGGTATAGAACTTACCCGTTGGAATGTTTTGGGGGAAAAAATAATAAGATAAAGTCATGGAGAACTCTTCAAGGAATAGCTGGAGAATCTGACTCTTTCTGGGCTGCCTAGAGATTTTGGAAATCTGACATACTACAAGTAGGCCGAGTCTTTAAGAAATGCAATAGTGGATTTATTTCTTCCTATTGTGATGCAGAAAACAGAGCTCTGGCTTCCCACAGTTCCCTCTCCTCCATTTTGTCCTGGCCTTCCTTCACCTTGACATCTCATTTCTCTTCCACTGCCCACCATTTCTCCAAAACAGCAGCCAAAGCCAGGGCTCCTTTATTTTGCGTGAGTTACAAATCTCTCACATATCAAGGCTTTCGTGGACTGGAATTCAGTCAGTTTCTTGCTGAGAATTACAGGGCCCTCACCAGAAGAGAAGGAACACTTCTACTGAAAAGAATCCCATAAGCTCACCAAGCAAAACATGGTCTTTACCTTAGGCTTAGTCTCAATTGCATGCCAGAGCATAGGATTTGCTGGGATATTCACAGTCCCAGGTCTGAGTCTTTGGTGACCTCACATTTAATTTTCACTGCTC
Organism: Erpornis zantholeuca; assembly: GCA_013400515.1. Lineage (NCBI taxonomy): Eukaryota > Metazoa > Chordata > Aves > Passeriformes > Timaliidae > Erpornis > Erpornis zantholeuca. The sequence goes on along the minus strand of VZTN01030184.1, from coordinate 155,839 downwards.
TCACTATGTTTTTTTAGTACTTTGGCAAGATGAGATCACTCTGCAGATCCATCTTGCCCTGACTGATATGCAACAACACATGGAGGGGCAGATGCACAGGTCAAGTCTCTCAGTACCTGGTAGAGTTCCATCAGTTTAAGATTTGGCCTACAGCATTTTGGCTAATATCTTTTACTATATCCATATCCTGGATATAACTGCTGCTCACTGAATGATTTTAGAAAATCTATAAACCTGAGGAGTATGGCAAGTGCACTAGTGACTTAATTACAAATGCATTTGGTGCCAGGTTGTGAATCCAGTCATGCTGGTATGAAGCCAGAGTAATTCTGTTGATGTCAGTGGAGGAGTTACTTTGGCACTACATTATCGTGACAGAGATCAAACCTTAGCTCACAAGTGGCTCCATACTGCTTTGAAATTTTTATGGATTCCCTTTTATCTTGCCTGTTCTCTCTCTATCATGTTTGTTTGGTTTGGCTTAAGATAATAATTCAGGATTTATTCGCAGCCCTTCTTTTTTTGGTCTTAAGTCAGTTATAGAAGGGTTTGTTTTGTTCTGAAATTAAAAGGAAATAACAAACAAGCTGCCATTCTTTCTGTTACATGAGGCAGTAGAACTGAGCTCCTCTTCTTTGGATTTCGGAAGGGTTTTTAAAATTTTATCTTCTTTAGGATGAAAGGTGAGCATCATTTTGTCTGTTTTCATCCTGGAAAGAGGAACCTGGGGCAATTCAAACTAATCTTTGCAGACAGGTTAAATTCTGGAGGTCTGTGAGACTGGGGCCTTGCAACTGCTGTACTGTCAGAAGCAATTCTGGCCAGAGACATCGCAGCTTTGTGTTCAGCATAATTAAATCAACCATTTGGAATTGTTTGTAAGTAAGGAACAAAACAATAGGCATTGAAGTTTTATTATTGAAAGCAGCTGCAGGAGAGGAAGTTCTGTAGCCAGGGGCTGTTTAGTAAATCCTGGTCGGGATATTTTTGTTTAAATGCTCATGATCCTTTCTGTGAGGAAGGAAGCTATTTTGCACTGTCTCCTTTTTTGGTCCTTATTCTTCCCTCAAGTGTTAAATCCAGGGAAAAAAAACTTAGCATTATCAGAAGCTCCACTGCAATCCCACAGCTATCTCTGAGAAGGGAACAGGTTGTATATATTGCCCCTGTAAATTTGATGAACTGAGCATTGTAAAACCAGCACAGGGAGGTTGCAGCTGGAATTCATTGTGGAAACTCTCACCAGCTTCACTGGAATTTGGATGTACATCTTTCAGTGGGCTGTAGTTGTTTACAATGAAATCCTTCCTGCTTAGCTGGGGCACTGGTACACCAACCATTTCCATGTTACTGCTCTGAGGTGGGGAGAACAAGGAGGAAGGGGGAGTGGGTCAGGCAACTCAGTAGAACTGCACGGTTCAGTGTCAGCGGGGAAAACTGGATCCTCCTATTTAAATTTAGTGCTTTTGCCTTTTCACTAATTGTACAGAGTCTGTGGATTCCTTCCATGTTAATACTGCATTGCTTGATACATCTGTCTGATGGGCACCTCCACTCTGCTTAGATCCAGTATTTGGCTGTCTGAGTGGAAAGAAAGTGTAGCCAGAAGGAAATGTGAGGTGTCTCCATCTCCCTGGGATCCGCACTGCAGCCCCTCCTCCTGAGCAGACCTCAGAGCAACATGAAATGTCAGTTCCCAACTTCGGCAGAGCAATTACAGCACTTCTCAGAGCACTTCATCAAAGAGATGATGGCTTCACTCAGCCTCTCTGTTCTACAGTGTCTAATAATAAGTTAGTAGCATATCCTGTGTGAAAACACCAGCCCTTTTGAAAATTCAGTTGCATCCATACTGCTAATTAAAAGGTGACGTACTGACCCCTAGCCCCTAGGCCAACACTGCTCTTTACCCCCTTCCTTTTGGGCCTCATATTTATAGCAGTGAGACTTAGAGAAAACCAGTCAGAGCACAGGGAGAGAGCAAACAGCTACACACAGTGACTGTACCTGAGGTTTATGTCTGTCATGCTGAAGGGAAGAGGTCATGGGAGTAGTTCCTGACCTATAGGTCAAGTGGCAGTCTGGCTCGTGTCCATGCTGCTTTGGGCTAAGCTTCTCTTGGAGCAGGTTGGCTACAGGCAAACTACATTAGCCCGAGGCTTTAGCTCTTTTCTGATTCCTGGTTGATGCTTCTGTGACATGATGTGATGATACTTCCATGTGTTCTTTCAGTTCAGAGTGGGACTTTATTAGTATATATAAACATGAGATGGGAGAAAACCTACTCTCAAAAAACCTACTTGACCATAAGACACATCTCTTTACTGTAAGAGTGATGAATACTTGAAGAGGTTGCCCAGAGTGGTTGTGAAGTCTCCATCTTTAGAGATATTCAAAACCCGCCTGACCACAGTCCTGGGCTGCTGCACATCTCTCCCCACACTGTATCCACTCACACAGATGTATCTTCCTACAGGATTTCTGTAGAATCTAAATTTTAGCACCACTTGTTTGGTTTTTTTTTCTTCCACAGGGGCCCTGGTATGTTGGACGACTGCTTTCTTATCCCTGCCCTTAGATTACCCACCTCTTCCCAAACTTTGTCTGAGGATGTTTTTGCTGTATTTATGCATGCAATTTTCTTTTCTCTCACTGTCTCACCTGCTGCCTCATAGCCATCCTGCCATTTTGGGTTTTTGACTGCCCTTTCAGAGGTGTGATTTTTGGGATGCACTGTGCAAGCACATGCAGTAGTGCAGAAGATGCAGGGGTAGGAAGATATGCTGCTGGAAGTTCAGAATGGCTCCTCTAAGCTGGACAGCTGTACCATTTCTAAATGGATGTGATGTTTTAATGGTAGTCCAAATTAACGTGAAATCAGGTTATTGGCTTTTGTTGCAGGACCTGATGATGCCTCCATACCTGCTTTCATGTTTCTTTTTCTCTTTTTTTTTCAGGCTCTGCAATGAAAAGTAGGAATAGAGGTGAGGAAAAGAGAAGCTTGTTAAATGATCATAAATCAAAAGTTAGTAAATTAACTATTACAGTGCCATAACTGCAGCTGTCAGTAGCAAAATTAAGTACACGATTCCATTTGGCTAAAATTGTGCAACTTCATCCAGTTTATTATAAGATGCCTTGTCTCCAGTACTGAAATTTTAATGAAAATAAATGTATTTCTATTTCATCGCTTCTGCTCTTTTGTCCTCAGAAGGGAATATGATACAAGGAACTCCTATTTTCCCCTGCAGAAAATATCCCACAGGCTAAGCAGGGGAGTTGGAAGGCAGGAGCTTCCCCCCAGCTCAATTGGCAGGACTCAGCATAATCAGTTAAGCACGAGTCAGATTGGTCTTCTCTCCACTTACGTAAATCCATAATGCTTAAATCCACAGCCCTTCACTGTTGAATTACTGCCAGCGGTTTCCAATACAAGCTCTTTATTAAATAAACAGGGATCAGATGACATGTGTTTGAGTGCAGATGACCAGGGCTACTATAGATTGCTTCTATCCGAAAAACACAGATTTGTAAGGGGATGCCGGACGCGTGCAAGAAAGGATTACCAGGCACAGATGGCAGTGCTCATTTGTAGCTGGAGAGCAAGGATGTAATAGTATTAAGAAGTGAAGGGTCTGATTCTGTACATGAAAAAAGTGAAACCTGTCACACAGAGATGTGGAATATCACCAGCACAAGCAACTGGCAGTATTTTCCTGCCTAGTTCATTGTAAACTAGGTTAGTGAAGTTCCTGAGCTATTCTCATGTGATCTAGCATTTTAATCCAACTTTTGCACTGTCTCAAGCCCAAGATGGGGAGGAGAAGGAGGAATTAAAGAGGATAATTCTCTGTAAGTAGAGAATCTCACAAATCTACTTGCACTGCCCACAATCTACCATAACCTCGTGCACCAGGGTCTGCATGAAGGACAATGTGTTTTAAGGGATTTCTGAGAGCTGGACAGGCTGCCAGTCCCACTCTTCCACAGCATCATCTCCTTCACTCCAAAGCAAGAGGTGAAAACATGGAGATATGATGCTTAGTGATGTCTTGGCTAAGCCTTCCCATGGGATATGTATCCATGTTGGATTCCATATTAGATAGAATCACAGAATCTTTTGAGTTGGAAAAGACTTCCAAGATTATCAAGTCCAACCATTAACCTAACACCACCAAGGAATATAAATCCCATTAAAACCTAAGCAAGTTTATTGATACCTTCATCAGACTCTTCTATAAAATCAATATTTATATGAGATCCTTACTGTAACTGTAGGGTCTGCCAGGACAAAAAACAACAGAGTAAGAACTTCCCATATCTGTTAACACAAACTGGAAATTGGGTAGTACAAAAACATGTATATTCAAGCACTTAATTAGCCACTTTGAACAGATTATCAGAATTCTAGATTTACAACATGTAAGCAATTTATTCTGACTTGCTTATATGAAGACTGCCTGACTAATGCTCTGCTGCAGAAAAACACCTGATGTCTGGTTAATTCCAGTGTGTTACAGCTGCATGTTCATGTTGCTTTATCTATTTTCTTTGGATGTTACTATGTTTGCACTCAGGAAGCCTGGTACTGGTTTGCACTCAGGAAATTATCAGAGTTTTTTTCAAAAAGAGGTGTTGAAACCACATTTTTCTCTGAAAATGCCATAGATAATCAAATTTTCTCTATTCTCATTGCAACAATCAGCTCACTGAGCTGTGGTCAATGCATGATTTCTTGATTATCTGGTTTTTGCTTTAGTTTTTTGTTTCTTTATTTGTTTCTTTGTTTCTTTGTTATTATACAGAAAGTTATATATTGAAAATTATTTCACATGATGTCTCTGTTTCCAGCAGTCCCTGAAATGTGAAATGGTGTCACAGACTGTTTTGTTCTGCTGACTACTTGCATCTACATCTATTAAATGATTCAAATCTTCAGTGGCCAGAGGCTTATCTTATTATTTTCTTCCCCTTAAATAACTCTTTACATAAAACTTTGAAAATTAAAATGCAGTTCATTGGTTATTGACTTTTTTTATAAACTGTTATCTTTCTGAATATAATTCACTCCTTTGAGGTTGGAATTTTGAGTGTAAATATTAGCTTTATTAATAGAAATTGTATGCATAAAACCTTAAGCAGAGTGCTAGAAATCTTTCCTCCTCTTTGTTCCCACACAGAGTCTTCTTAGTACTTCAGGCTTGGTGGGGAAGATTCAGCCATAATGCTACTTACAGAAATATGTATTTTTTTCAAGGTCTCTGGAGCAAGGAGAATCAAGCACAAAATTTACAAGAACTTCAGGTTAATACTTCCAATTTTATGCTTTCCATTTGTATAATCATGTTGGTTTTGTAATGGCATAAAGTAGCACTATGACATTCAATCCAGTCTAATCCAATTACTGCTTCGCTCTCTCAGGCTTGCCTTATTCTTAGGAGAAAACCACCAAGTGTGATGATTTTATGGATTCACGTATACACTTGGCACCATAAATAAGGTATATCATTACGTTTGCCTTTGTTTTCCCATGTATCTGTTTATAGACACTGCAGAGTTTGCAGAGTCAGTCTTCTTCTCTGGGGGAATTTTCTTCTCCCCCCTTTAGGGTGATGCTGCCTGAGCAGCATCAGCATTCAAAGGGATGCACAGATGCATCTCCAAGGGAAGTTTTATTGCTTAAGCACCCCCCTTCCAGCCCTGTGTCAGGAAGAGGGAGATGTGATGGTGATGCAAGCTTGGTTTATTACCCATAGCCATTGCCAACATGTGTTTATAAAAATTCTCCTCAGATGTCAGATGAATTGGGCAAGACATGAATTTTGTGTCACAAATGCAGCTGAGGAGAGTAAGCTGTAACTGGCACAGCAGCTGAGCTTCTAGAGTACTTTTTCAAATACTGTGGAGTCAATTTTCTTTCCACATTAAGAAAACGTGCCTGCTTTTGTTATTTTTCAGGGTCTGGATTTGCTTCTTTCTTCCTTTGCTCTGAGATAGATGTTGCTCCTTTCATGTATTGTGTTTACTTAGAGACTTGCAAGGGGTTCCTAAGAAAATATGTGTTGCAGTGCTACACCTCCAAAGGGCTGGGATCAGCAAACTGTGCCCCTGTGGTCTGGGCCAGTGAGCAGGAAGACATCAAGAACACAGAGGGGAACCTGATGACTGGTAATGCCTGAGGGCAGGATAGTGCAAACATCATGGAAACAAATCAGAAGTCCAAGAACCTAGCACTTATAGAATCATAGAATCTTTCAGATTGCAAAAGACCTCTAAGATCATTGAGTCCAACAATTAACACAGCACTGCCAAATCCACCACCAAACCACATCTCTAAGTGCTGCATCTACATGTATTTAAAATACCTCCAGGGATGGCAACTCCCACAGATTGCATCAGTTTTAACAGTGTGAGTTAATACTTAGTTTAATCCTCAGGTATCCAGCATCCCAAATTTCTTAAACAGGTTTTGCCTTCCTTACAGAAGTATTGGTAAAATTAGTTTTTATGTCACGATCAAAGTTCAAATTTTCAAAGTCACAAAGGCCACGAGTGTGTAGCTCAGGTCTTCAAAGTTCAGCTCTTTCTCCAGTCTGAATGGCCAGAAAGTTTTCTTATAGCATCCAACTCTGCTGCCAGGTTGCACGTCAGAATCCAGGACTATGGATCAGGCTTCACACTCCAGCCTTCTATGACAGTACCCAGATAGCACCATCATCTCCCCTCTGGAGTTATCTTTGCCCTCATTTTTCTTTCAAAATACATTGGGCCTTTACAGGTCAGTTTCTCTCCTTGCCCACTCCTGCAGTATTGGAAGCTGTATTGGCTATCAGCAATTAGTGAGGCTGCCCTTCAGAGTTAATCACCTGAATTAAGTGAACCTGTGCCTGTGTCAGGTTTTCCAAAAGTTGTGGCTTTTTCTGAGTGAGCACTGGTTCAGTCTCACAGATCCTATCCTTCCCTTCTAATGCTTCTTTCCTGCTTCTCTTCTGCATGTAGCCACCTCCCCGACAGCACTTGCAGCGTGTGGGGGGTTTGGAAAGGCATGGACCAAATGGTGGCTTCAGGAATGTGGAAGAGATGCAGCTCTGCTGCCTCTCAGGCCTGTAAAAGTGTGAGGATGAGGCCAGTACGTGCTGTGGAAGCTGGGAGGTGTAGGAAGGTTTCACCACATTGTACTAACATTAATAGGGCACTGTGAGGAATCCACAAATAGCTGATTAACTGTCAAATTGTGGTGCTGTACCTGCGCATGGTGGTATCTGGAAAAAATGCACAAAAGCCAATTATTGAAATACTTACCTGAAGTTTCTCTACTTGACATTGCTTTTTTATCCCCTTTTCTTTTTCTCACTTTTGGTCTTCTCTTTTTCATTTACATCCTTGTCCTTCATTTTCCATCTTTATTATTTATAAAATTCCCTTTTATCATTTCCTTCCCATCTAGTTCTTTCATTTCTCTTTTTCTCATAGCCATTCTGTGCCCCATATTGATTTTCCCTTTCTGTTAATCAGCCCTTAACCAGATTCTGACACCTCATGGGAACCATCCTTCAAGGGCTTTAAGGCTGATTTTTCCTCTCTTGTTCTCCTCTCATCTGCTTGGCAGGGGTAGAGGCTGATAGTCTGACTGGCAGAGTGTTCCTGTGGTGGCTGCAGCTGATGGTGGAAGAACAAACTTGGTGAAGGTCTCTGAAGGGACCCTAACTAGGTCCAGATGAATATTTGCTGTGTTTCACACAGAGATTTGGTGCTTCACAGGCAAGCTATTTCAGATGGGAATGCTGATGGTGCAGAGGGTGCAGAGAGGGAGAAGGATTAAGCAGGTTTTCCAAATGTATTATCAAAAAAAAATAACATTTACCTGGGGGGAGTAAAGCATCATCATGTTTTCCATAGGTATTGGAAAAAGTGTGGTCCTAGAGTTGCTGGTTTGGATTTTCTGCTATGATAGGGCAGCTGTTATGTCGTTTGCTGGCAATAATTACTGAAAGATTAAGCTAATCCTGTCTCTGAAGAAGCCCAGCTCATCTTGGCAGCTCAAGTTTTGTCTCTCTGGCTGGCATCAGGGAGGGCTCAGAGGTGCTGGGACACAGCTCTGAGTCAGCCCCATTTCTTCTGTACTCCTGCCAGCTTTTAAATGCCATATCCCATGAGCATGGGGCTCTGGAAGGGCCAGAGGGGCCTTGGCAGAGCTGGCAAGAATTTGGCAAGGGCTACTGTGCTGCTCCAGGCAGTCTGGTCCTGTGGCTGCCCCCACAGCTGCAAGTGCTCAGGGGCAGAGGGGAAGAATAGGCTTTTCTTTTAAATCAGGAATTACTCATTCCATCTGGGAGCTCTCTGATGACACATCCTTCTAGAAGACTGTCCCTGTCAAGGGCAAGCTTATTACCAATTCAGTTTATTCTCTCCTATTAGGTTGAACCACAAAGCTGCTGAGTTAAATTGACATCATTGGGTGTTACCTAAAGAGTGGCATTATTTAGAATTAGAAAGCCTATTCTTCTCCTTGCTGTGGTTTAATTCCAGGCAGCAAGTAAGTACCACACAGCCAGTCCCTCACTCCTCTCCATTAGCGGGATGGAGGGGAAGAGACTCGGAAAAAGTAAAAGCAAGAAAACTCATAGGTTGATAAAGGAACAGCTTAATGATTGAAATTCTTTAAATAATAATAATTCGAAGTCATTGATAATTATAATTAATAATTGATAACTGATAATAGTAGTAGTGGTAGAGGAAGGAATAAAACCCAAGAAACACAAGTGATGCACCACCTGATGTCTGATGCCAGCCTGGCTCCAAGCAGCAATCAGCTCCCCACAGCTAACACACTGCACATGACATTCCATTGTATGGAATATCCCTTTGGCCAGTTCAGGTCAGCTGTCCTGGCCACGCTCTCTCACAACTTCTTGTGCACCTGCTATCTAGCAGAGCATGGGAAACTGAAAAGTCCTTAAGGTAGAGTGAGCACTAGTCAGGAACAACTAAAACATCGCTGTGTTATCAACATTATTGTCATACTAAATCCAAAACACAGCAAGGTAGCAGCTACTAGGAAGAAAATTACCTCTACCAGCCAAAACCAGAACAGTCCCAAACAATTTATTTTTAAATTCAAAGAGAAATTTAAGGCACTATGAACACAGCAGAAGCTACCATGCCACAGCCAGAGGATGAGCTCCTGTTCTGGGTGCAGGGACCAGAGTTTCCTCTACCTGCTGCCCCTGGTTCTCCCTGAGGAGCAATGCTGGGAGGTGTAAGGGCTCTCAGAAGCATCAGGCAGAGCCTGCACAAGATTCACATGTCACATGAACAGTCAGAGCCTTCACAGTGCTCAGGAGGTTAATAATCATTTATGAACTCAGAAACTTTCAATGGCTTTTAAACTCTAATTTAATTTCACTTTCAACCAAGTTGTGTCAAATTTAGCTGAAGATTAGGTGACAGGCAGTCAGACTGAACTGCTGCTCTGTATCTCTTTGCTTTCCAGTCAGCCCTGGAGGAACAGATTTGTATCAACATTATTGTCATTTGCATAAAGGTAGGGGTGATTGTGCTCCAAAAAAAAAAAATCTGCATTACCCAAAGCCTTTGTTATGCAAGTAAGCAAACAACAGCAATGTAAAATGCCATTGTGTGACATCTGCAGCAGCAAACATCTGTTTTTGTGTTGGGCAGAAAATGTCCTTTGTCCTGCAGCATAGCTTGATTTCCAGATTATTTGATGGCTTTCCCTGTGACTAGAGAAAGAATGTTGGGGATGAAAGAGAAACTGGAAGTATTCGAGGTTCATACTGGCATGTATAAATCATGTGTTTGAACCTGAGTCAATCCCCCAGAAATTAGTTTTCCCCAGGTAAGACTGGTGGACATCCCTGTTTGCTTTTTGATTTTGGTTTTTTTTTTTCTTGCTTCTGTGATGTGGGTCGTAACCAGCTTCCTAAGATTATCAGAACATTTTTTATTTACTAATCTTAATGTCTGTGCCCTCAAACATCTCTCTCCAGCATTCCTCTGCTACACTACATATTGTATGGTTTTCAGCCTGTTGTACTAAAAGCATTGAATGGAGAGCTGTTGAGCATTTTGTGGTTTATAGCTTGAAAAGTGGGGGAGATGAGCATCCACTGAAGCTCTCCAGGCAGATATGTCCATAGCAGGAGTGCTGGTGGCTGCTAGGAATCAACCTGATGGCTCTTTCCCTCCAGCCTCTCCCAGGGAGGGTTATTTTCTTAAAAGAACCTTATGGAAAATCTCTTTTAATATTGCATTTCAGAGTTGGACTGTTAAGTTTCAGACAGTCCAGACCATTTACCCCACTATTAGAGCCACCCTTTCAAAACAAAAGATATGGCATTTTTCACTATTAGAGCCACCCTTTCAAAACAAAAGATATGGCATTTTTTGCAATTCCAGGTGGGCATCTGAGCTCTGCAACGTCTCTTTCTCTCCCTTCATGGAGGAGGCACTGCTTTGCACACAGCTCATGATGGGTTTCTTGCAATTAAACGTTTTTGTGCCTTAATTTGAAAGGGTATCTAGCTATGTGGTTTCTCTTGATAGGTGCTTTGATAATGCACCTTCTTTCTTTTCCTGGTAGTTAAGTATCAAGGTAATAGCAATTCCCAGGCTGTCCCTCTGCCTAAGCCAGCCATCCTGAGTGTGTGCTAGAGCTAAACAGCTCTGCGCTCTTCACTCCTGTGATCTTACATCAATTCACTGGTTATTATTGCCCCTTGTCAAGTGGAGCAATAGCAAAGCTTTGAAATGACGTTGCAGCTTTTCCAAAGAGTGATTTCCTTTTCCTTCTCTAGGCTCCTTCTGCCTTTCCCTGTATATTTGATAGTACATCAGCTTCCTCTTGAAACGATCCCCTATAGAGCACTTCAGCTATTTCAGCCAGGGCCTTTCTGAAGACATTTTTTAAAAACTGGCTTCTACAGCAGAGCTGGGTTATAATGAAGAACAATAAAAAAAATCCTTCTGCCTCAGAGAGCCATAGTTCTGTACTCACTAATGCATGTTGTGAACTCTGTGCCTGGAATATCCCCACTGGAGTCAGTTGGTGGTATTGTTTGCACACACAGAGTTAAGCACCTGTGTAAGTGCTTGCAAGGTGATGGCTTTAAACCTCACTTGAATCTAAAAATATCTGCATTCCTCTGTGGGAGAGACGAAACCAGGGCAACTCATCTACACTGCAGAGTTTTTTTTTCTTAGTGTTATCTGTGTTTCTAGAGTGGCTGTTATTTAGGAACACACATAATGAAAAGAACAGTGATGAACTTCCAAAGAATTTTTCATCCCACTCCAATACTTGTCATCATTTTTATCTAGGCAATTTCCCAGTGATGCTGACTGAATATCTGACATGACAGAAGACACCAAGGACTACAAGATTTAATCCTAGCACAGCTTTTCAGATAAATAAATGACATAACCAAACCCCCTCCAGAGTTAATTTCTTGCTGTTGCTGCAAGATTGAATTTGGGCTTAGTTTGCTCTGGTCTTTCTCTGTGATGTAATTGCCCAGGAAAACGCAGAACAGTAGTCTTTGGAGTTGATAGGATGTAAAATGTGCATGGGTTTGAAAACAAGGACCAGAGAAGGACTGAATCAGGGGTCACATTAATGGCCAGCCTACAGTGCAGAGATCTGGGCTGAGGCTCTGTCACCAATACCTTTGCCTCAGAGAAGTTATTCTGCATAGAGTTGTTAGAATAATGCAAGTGGAGCGGAGGCAGGCTGTCTTGGTGGCCCAAATCTTTGATAATTTAATGAAGTCCTGTCATGGCCAGTATATGTTCAATGAAGATCACAATTTTTACAGCTTGTCTGTACAAAACTTTACACTGAACTGAAAACAGCTTTGGGTGCAATCAGCTATGCTCAATATCACAGGGTTTTCCTGGGGGCACTGCTAATACCTGTGCACCATGCCAACCCAAAACAGCTGAACAAAATGGATGCTGGGAAAGCTAGAAAAATTTTTGTCCCCAGTAACACCAGGTGTCACTGAATTGTGCAGTGAGAAGTCTGTAGGTATGGATCTTCCTGGGTGCTGAAGGAAGCAGAAACAAGTGACATATCTTGGAGCTTTTTTTCAGACTCTGAGATTCTTTTGGTATTTATCACAATTTTCAGTTGCCATTTTTAAAGAAGTGTCTGTAAAAAAATGGACTTGTTAGAAAATATCTTTTTCACAAGTGGACTCAAAAAGTGTGAAAGACTTATGAAGCAGAAGTTAACAGCTTCTAAGTACAAACATAACATATAAACAATAAACATGTGATAGGTCATAAAATTTCTTTCAGATCTGCACAAGAAAACAACACATTGTATAAAAATATAGAACAGATTACTTGTCTTCCTTTAAAAGCCTCAAAAATTTCTTTTTAATGGCAACACACCATTTGGAAATATGTCCTAAATAAACAATGCCATACTGTTTAACTTCAGAAAATGTACTTTGGTAAGAAGAGTTACAGTGCATATTTTTCTTCCTTCCCTTTCTCTCGGACACACCCAAAGTTTTGGGTGTCACTCAAACCTTACCGTACAGTTTTCCCAGTTTATCACTCGATGTTGGGAAGCCTGTTCGTACCAGATCTTGGCAGATTTCACAACATTTACAATACAGGAAAATAAAATACAAACACAAAGGACTGGCACATTGAATTTTTACCAACGTCACAGACTTTCAGCTTCTTGATTGCTGTAATTTAAGATCAGGCTAATGCCAATCCGTTGTGATGTCTGAGGACAGAGATGATTTTCAGATGAAACACACTTGTCCAAAATGGTGCCATGTCACTGGACAGGGATCCATCTGCAGCGCTCTCCTCTGCCCTCCATCCCTGGGAAGCAGCCACTGGTGTCACTTTAGAGAGAATCCTTTTAGTAGCTCTTGCTCAGTTTATACAAGAGCCTATCCCTTCAAAAGTCAAACACAGAAAAAGTGTCCTGAAGTTCTTTTTCCAGATAGAGCTCCCAGGTAGTCCTCTTTTCATTCTTTCTCCTTGTAAAATAGAGCCTAACAGTGCCAAGTGTTGGCACTGTTTCACAGCACCTCTTCTCAGCTGGTGCTGAAGTCAAACATGGGAAGGACTGGGAGAGCTCCAGCTTTTCTCTGGCTATCCTTCCTTCATTCTTGGGAGATAGCATCAGCAGTTAATATTAGTCAAGCAGTTCAGAGCAGACTTCTATTTGCAGCTCAGCAGTGATTCATCTCCCATTCAAATGGAATAACAGATTAATGGCGTTGAGGAGGAAACACACAGGGTTTCAGAACAGGTGCTGTGGGATGACTATAAACTCATACAGGATTTAAATATTTGAAAGGCTACAAAATAACTATTTTTCTTAAAAAAAAAAAAAGAAAAAGAAAAAGAAATAGATTTAAAGTCTGGGCTCTGACCAAGGTTAATATTGATGTAAGAGTAGCCATAAACAGGATGTGAACTAAAACCTGCACAAGGTACAGGGTATTACACTAGCCTGATGGATTTACTTCCCTGATTTTAAGATGAACTATGAATTTTATGATGCAAGTGAGAAGGCAAGCTTTTTAAATTAATAACCTATTTTAAAATGAACTTTGTGTTAAGATCCAGATAATTCTGAAAGAAATTATCAAAAAATGTAGATAAGATCCACTTCACTGCTGACATTAAAATTTTCTTATCTAAAGATGTGTGCCTTTATTTCAACACAAGCATTTAAAGTTGGGAAGATGTCAATTTCCACGTGGCAGGCTCCATTATGAAAAGGAAAATACATGGAGATATCAGATATAGAAACTCCCTTGTTGTCATGGTGACAGCAATTAGCAGCAGTTAGAACAGCAAACAATGGATTTAATGGTTTGGTCTAATAGTGACTTAATTACTTAGCAGCTTAGTTTGTATATCAGCATTTCAATACACAGGAATAATTCAGTGCTGTTCTCCCACTACATGATGCCTTCACTTAACATTTTAAGTCTATTACAAGCAGAATTGCAGTAGCATCATTACCATAAATATTTTTGATTTCCTGCGTGCTGGGCAGGCCAAGGTAAATGGCCTTCTGTAGTGATCTCACTTGAGCACCTCCCATCACACAGCAGAGAGCCTGCTAGACAGGAGAGAGAACTCTGTGCTCACTGTACTGTGAGGGTAAAAAACAACCTGGATTCCACTGCAATTGTACCTCCTTTAAAATGGGTGGAGAATTTCAAGCTAGGCCAGTCAAGGGTATACATCATGGCATGTGTCAGGAGTACATTTCCTTTTCTACAGACACTGAGTGCCCTCCCTTTCTCCTAAATTGCTTACATGTTGTAAATCTAGAATTCNCTTCAAAGCTCAATATTATATCCTTCTGCACCTTCCCAAACACTGGATTTACTCCCATGTTCCATGGTTTGTCGACCATCACAATCATTTTTTTGTTTATGAAGAAGGATGACCATGACACTGATACAGCTGGAAAGAAACCCAGCAAAGAGAAATGTTGTTTTTAGCCAAATCAGTTACCTGCTTCTTCTCTGCAGAGAGACCTGTTTCAGCAAAGTAGGGCATAACGTGGAGAAAGAATGAGGAGCTGGTGAAAAGTCAAGCAGAACTGCTCATTTCAGCACTGCCATATCAAAATGATCATTGAATAACCTCAGACTTAATTTCTTGTCAGATTTTTTCCTTTTTGTTTAGTTGCCCTTTTCACCCTAATTTAACAGTGGAGCAGCTACCTGCCTTTGGCCACATTTAAAGCAAACACTGAATGGTTGCTTTAGCCTCTGCTTTTTTCTCTTTTACATTTTGAAAGTGCTTTTGTTTTGGGTGTCTTGGAATTACTCAACCACCTTTTAGAAGTTTGGTAATAAGCCTATATTGATTAAATGTTGGACAGTACTGTAAATAAAACAAACTACAGTGCTCAGCAAACTTGATTTTCCTTTTCTCAACCAAAGGACAGTGAAGGTCTCTAAGCCTTGTTAAATCAAAGCAAAATGTTAATGTCTCACATCTCTTGAAATTAGTGAGTATCTTGGCACATGCTATTCTCCATGTCTCAGGTGATCTTCCTTTAAGCCCTGAAGGACTCCACTTCTCAAGTCCAAATCCACCTGGAAATCTGAGTTTGCCTAAATGTCAGTTATGTCATTGCATGAGGTTGGGAAGCAGGCTCAGCTACACCACCTGAAAATCCTTCAGTCATGATTTAGGAACACGACCCATAGCTAATAGTCCTTATTTCTGATTTTTCACATCCTTTGCCCAGATGGATCATCCTGTGCCCAAAGGTGATTTGACATTTTCTGGAAATCCAGCGTAAGTGAAGGACAAACCAAATGTGTTGATAAGGATATGCAGAATGTTCAGAAGGTGTAAAGTCTGTGCCCCAGGAGTACTTGTGAATAGTCTAAAGGAAAGCAGAGGATCTGGCCTGACTTGATGATTTTAACTTGTACTTTTCACCTATTGCATATGCATTTATAAAGAAGTATTTTTTCCAGTATTTTACTCCACAAATGGAGTAACCTCACCAAAAAAAAACCCCAGACATAATATATCAGAAAAAGTTTAAAATGTGCAGCTTTCAAATGCTTAATTTCTGTTCAAGGAGACACATTTGCACTATGAGTATATGCAATTCATTCCACAATGCTTTCACTGCCTTAAGAGAGAAATCATACTCATTTTTCCAGTGTGTTCATTTTATTTGAGATTTAATATCACCAAACAACAGAAATCATCCCCTTTGCCATATACTGGTATATTTTTTTATTGTTAATGTGATGAAGCCACTGCTGAATTACTGAAATTAGTAGGATGTTTGCCACTTGCAGTAATGGAAAGAGGACTGGCATTCTTGTTTTCCCTTTGGTCAAGGAACTGTTCAGAATCATAATGCAGGACTGATTTCTTTTATCGTGGCTTTACCTCTGTCAAGGTGTTTTTTTCTTTTATATGGAAAAATCATGTTCTGAGTTAATAAAGTCTTGTATATACTGAGCTCTTGTACTGTGAGATGGCCAAGGGATAAGAAGCTTTTTCTGTTAATATAGATATGAAATTTCTTTCCTGAAAATGCAAAGGTGAAGGCATCATATTTCCCTCTCCAATTAAGTGTCAGATACTTGAGTCAATAAAGTTATTTTATATTACTGAAATATCTGATCAGAGTCTTCAGCCCAGTGGGAAAAAGACTTCCTGGAGTGAAGAGCACCAAATGGCTTTCCTTGGTGTTAGCACCAATATATGAAAACTAACTTTGTTTAAATTTGTGATCTTTTAGTCTTGTGGTAATTTAACAGAAAAAGTGAGGGGAACCTAAGGGTCATAAATGTGAATAGTTCTGATTTACACTGTCTGAGAAAATCATCTGTGTAATTGCAAATAGTATAATTCTTAAAATTTCCTAAGTGAAAGAGTCCCTTGGGAGAAAAAAATAAATTCAAATTAAAGCTCTGGGAGAGTTTCCTTACTCAGTAAGTTTCTGTCTTTATGGTAAAATTCAAAGAGATACCAAGTAAGAAGAAACCAAGAATTAATATCAGATCTCAGTGTAGTTATTTTGCAATGCTGTGCCAATTAATAAAGGCATAATATTGCCCTGCCATAATGACAAAGTTTCCTAATGCCACAAAGAAACTTCATGTTTAAGCCCAGCCTGGGTTATCACTGCATAGGAGTTTTTTCAGATAGCTATGGCACCACTACTTTCCAGTTCTCCCATATTCAATTTTTTCGAAGGATTAATCACGATTATTTTCTAAAAGTTTTTTAACTCTTTCCAACAAGAAGGCACTGAGGTCAGAAAATTCCCTTAAAGAGGCAATGCTACAGGCACAACAAATCTGTCCCAGTGAAAAGCAGAGTATAATGAGGTCTGGTATGACAGGAACTCTTTAATGTCATAGAAATAGAAAAGAAATCAGCAAAAGCCATGACTGTTAATAATTACACGGCATGGTGTGAAGCATGGTGTGAAGAACCAGAATCGGGATGACTACAAAGTAACATGAATTAGAACTAGACAAAGGTTTTATAAATGTATACATAGCAAGGGGAAACAAAAAAGAAAGAAGAGCAAATAAGAGATGAGAGGGAAACCTGCATTTTTCTTTACAAAATAGTAATAGTCACCGAGTTAGTAGAGTTTTAACCAGAGAACAAGAGTTTGGACTATATAAAGTGAAAGGATGTCTTAAAGAATATTTGTAGAAATTTGGTTACACAAATTTCTAGGAAATCATAAAATTAATCTTAAAATTCTGTGAACTAGCAGATCATATTTAGGATTTCCACCTAGTGAAGAAAAGCAAACATTATACTTGTTTCCAAAAGAGAGAGAAAGGACATTAAGGGGAATCCAGGCTAACTCAGATTTATGCAAGAATAGTAGAATAAATAATTTAAATAATCTAATTTATATAGAATAAATTATTTAATCCTACAGTGTTCAAACCTACGGAATACTAATGTAAGGGGAAACAGCCAATATGGGTTTGTCAGGAGCAAGGCAATCTGTTTTCTGCTTTTGACAGGGTAATCATCCCAATAGACAGGGTAGCAAGAGAAGACATGATATATCTTGACTCCTGTGTCAACATTGCAAGTAAAATAAGTAAATGGAGCTAAGAACATGGAAAAAACATTCTCAGAATGAATCAGTGGTTCACTCTCCAAACAGGATGCATTTCAAAGGGCATGCTCTTGTGAGCCACCCTACATCTATTCCTATGCAAAATTTTAACTAATAACTTTGATGGCTGCTAGAGAGCATACTGCCCAACCTGTAAATGGCTCCTATACAGGAGCAGTTGGAATTCTTTTGGAAGATGGGATTTGACAAAGGCAAATGAAGGAGGATTCTCTGGAATCAGGAAGACACACAGAAACCATTGAGAGGGACAAACTATGCTTGGCAATGAACAAAGTGAGAAATAATGACCAGGCAAGGTGGACCACAGGGCCAAACACGTGCAAGTAGTGTCACACTGCTTCAAAATCAGGCAAACGTGTGTTTGGGCATGGGGACAGAGCAGTTTCATGGAAGTCAGAAAAATGAGTCACCCTCCTGTGCTTGGTATGTTTGAGATCTTAGGTGGAATATTCTTTCTGTTTTGGGGACCATGCCTTAGAAATTTTGTGATTTGTATGGAGACACTTTAAACTGATGTTTAGAAAATCTAAATTATTAGAGGAAGCTGAAGGAATTGGA
Organism: Erpornis zantholeuca; assembly: GCA_013400515.1. NCBI lineage: Eukaryota > Metazoa > Chordata > Aves > Passeriformes > Timaliidae > Erpornis > Erpornis zantholeuca. Next base: position 137,628 of record VZTN01030184.1, on the reverse strand, counting down.
TTTGGTTAGTCAAGAAAGAGAAAAAATAAAAGACTGTAGGAAACGTAATAGTCTTCAAATACATAAATGACTTTTTGAGAAAGCCGTTCTTTATTTGATATAGGAAGAAAAAAAATATAATCATCTTACCCTGCAGCAAAGGTTATTTACCTCAGATATTAAGAGGATTTTAAGAGCAGGTTGGAGGAAATTTCGTCTCATTTGGGCCAAGTGTTTAAGTCTTCCATGGAGACAGAAAATGAATAACCTCTATTTTTCTGCATCTATTGTAATGTAAAGCCCATCTGAGCTTTTTGAGAAAAATCCATTGGTTCTCCTATAACCATTGCTGCCTAATGTTAATACAGCTCCTCTCACAGCAGTGAGCCCTCCTCCCTGGTGGAAGTCAGATGTGCAAAATATTAACAAAAGCTGAATATCACAAGAGGTTTTAGAGACACAGGAGAAATACCACCCATTGTGGGATTTTCTGGTTTTGATGAGGTGACCCACAGAGAACCTCTGCTGCTTCTGAGACATCTGCCAGCTCCGATTCCAGCTTTGGCCTCACCACTGTTAGTGTTTTATTTAAAGTGAATAATGCCGTTATTTTTAAGCTAGTAATCACAAATTCTTAGAGATGCAAAGAAGCTCCATAGGAGCTGCAGGCTATTCTGTTATTTCCACAGTTTTTTCCTCTGGACTCATTCAGTTGACAATGTTGTCTGTTTAGGCAATTATCACACACAGCAAGGATTTCTATCTCACTTAACTAAATCAGGAGCTCTTTGTTTCTTGCAGTGATATTTTCATGCTGGTTATAACTGATTTATCAAAAATATCCTAAGTTTATTTCCAGTGTATGATACAGTTACCTCAGGATGTGTTCAGAAAAGTAGACTGTTGTTGGGGTTTTTTTACTTAGAAAAACAAGCCTTGCAGCAGAAGGAGCTCTTTCCCTTATGGTTCACTCAGCTGCTACGAGTTACTAGAATGCAGAACTGGTGCAAACTCCAAATACACCCTTATATTTAGTTTACTTTTCACAGTACCAGCCAGCAGCCTGTTTATCACTTTTAAATGGAATAATTTATTTTAGACCACAATCTGTGGCCTCATCACTGTCACCATGTTGACAGTATATCTGTCTTAAATCTCACCTACATGTTCTTAACAGTGTTACCTGGCTGCAAGGTCTTGGCCAGCTGCTGGGTGTCAATAAAAGAGATGACAGCTTCTCAGCAGCTGCACAAGCTGCCTGTGTGGGGCTGTTTTCCTCTGCTCTCTTGGGGTGCAGAGCAACATGGCTTGAGGTTGTGGAAGAGGGGATGGCTGAGCACATTCCACATGATGGTTTTGTCAGGATTGTGCTGTCACCTGAGAGCAGGGTTCCCTACCAAGGGGGTTTCACATTGTGCTGCCAAAAGCTTGTCCACAATAAGACACTGTGATCCAGAATGGATTCAGAACAGTGTACAGGCAGCTGACCTGGGTGCACATTTAAACCTTCACTACCATCAAGGTTTCTTTGGGATTGGTGTCTAACAGTCTCTTACAGAGATTTTGGTTTGGTTTTTTTTTTTTGGTTTTCTTTTTTTTTGTCTTTCCAGTACAGCCGGGTCCTCAGGACTTTCACCCAGAAAGCAGGAGAGCTCAATTCACCTCCTTCCACAGCTGGAGGGGATTCAAACACACATTTTCACTACTCAGGGATGGGCACCAGTCCTTCAACACTCATCTGTACTGGTGGGGAAACCACCACTATCATCTCTTGAAACCTGCAGCCAAACAGGCCAAAGGAGATGGAAGAGGAGCCTTATCCCATAGCCCAGAACGTAGACACACACCTGTGAGGGAAGGAGAGGCAGCTGTTGCCTGCATTGCTTTCTTTCTATGCAATGACAACTAATATAAAGTAAATAATTAAATTAAATGGTGCTTGAAGGCAGAAAGAGCCATCTCAGAGAGCCCACCCGGGTGACCCCAAGGTACTGCAGCTGGTGAGACTGGGACAGCAGCTCCAGGAAAAGCCACACTGCTCTGGGGCGGGAAGAAGGTAGAAGCAATCCAGGATAGGCACCTCGAGGATGGCACAAAGCAGGGGAGAGGGATGACTTGATGAAGACTGCTCTATTTGACATTATTTTATTACCTTCTTTTGCTGGTTTTAGTTATCGGTGTCCCCACTTTTATGCTGCTGTCACACTTATATCAGAATCGTCTTTAATAAACACAGAAGTAATCCAGCTGAAAGAGTGTAGCTATTCAAATACTAAAAATAAAGCATATGATTCCTGAATCAAGAATTTATTAAGTTAATTAAATTTCATAATTGTGACAGTTCTTAGAAAGACAGCATCCTTATTTTCCAATGTTGACCATAAATGTGCAAAAACAAAAAAAAGAACAATCAAATTTTCCATCCTAAGTAATTAATGAGTTCTGTTTTCAACAGGAAAAAGTTTTTCATGGAAACACTGTTTGAGGTTTATTCAATAATGCTTTTAAATAATTCTTCAGTATATTAGTATTTTTCCTCTCCTTTTTATTTTTGGTATAACCATAATGGAGAGACTAAAGTAACATTTACCTTAGAACCATGTCTTTTTATGTGTTCCAATTGTTTCCATTGTTATGGCTGACAGTGAAGTGGCATCTGAAGTGTATATATAGTATATACAAAAGAGTCTCTGAGATAAAGATTCTGTGATCCTTAAATACTTTCCAAATGTCTCCAAAGGGATTTAACATCAATAAAGAAATTTAACAGAGAAAAGCAATTGTTGATTACACAGATCTCTTTTTTGCCATTTAACAGGGTTGAAATTGAATCACTGACCTAAAATATTAATTTTGAAAGTAACTTGTGAAAAAATTCAGAAAAGTTGTGGATGCTTTCAGTTTTGTTCTTTGAAAACAGCTGAATGACACAAAAATGTATCTAGCATTGTCTGCTTGTTCTAAATAATCCCTTTTAGTAGGATTAGTCACAGTATTCAATTAAGAGAAGGCACAATTAATTATTTTCTTGTAAAATGAAGAAGAGAAGAATCTTTGAAATGTTTGTTCCTCCTCACCTTCTCCTTTATATTTAAAATATAAAATATGTCTTTTTCAACTATGGAAAAATTTTTAGTCTTCCGTTTAAACAAAAGTGGTGGGAACAAGCAGAACATGACACAAAATTAATTTGTGTTGACTTTTTGGTATGGTAGGGGAATGCATTGCCAAAATGAAAAGAATGCTTGATTTAAAACAACCAATTATCTATGAAGCGAGGCTTTGCTGCTGCAAAGAGCTGTCAGTGGTTTTGGTCAAGCACTTGTGCTCAACCCAAACAATTGTTTAATTTTTTTTTTTCAATAGTTTGTTTGAATGTTTGAAAAATTGAAAGTGGTCCTACTTGTTCTCATCAGCACGGCATGATTTGGGTTATTATGATAATGAGATCATGTTCATTAAAGCCCTTAAGGGGTTTTTCTACCTTTTGTTACAAGGCTTGCATAACAGCTAAAATGGTCTAAATATTCCTCCATGGAAAAAATAGCATGAGGATAAACTTCTGGAAGAAACTGTAGGTAGACAGCTTCAAAGGAGACTAGTGTAATAATAAGGATGTATCACCCACTCTCTGATAGACTTGGAGAAAATGACCACAGATTATTAAAAGAGACCACGGGGGCAGTGGGGCAGAAAACACAATATTGAGAAATCATATTTTTCCATATGTAGGTTGTGTAAATGGTACAACAGGGGCACAAAGACCCTTGAAAATATTAATCTGAGAAACCCCCAAAAGGGAAAAAGCTCTTATTAGTCTGAAACAGTGCATCAGGCCCACATCAATAAGTAATTGTGCAAGAACCACATCCCCTCACTGAATTTAATGGGACTGCAATAGAACTACCTGCTAGTAGTCCTATTGAAAAACTATTCACTGCACAGAAAAAATTCACTGCATAAAAGTTTACTACCAGAAAGGAACTCTTAAGGAAAACTGGAAGGGAAACCCAGAAGGGTAAAATGCTGGTAGAGGAGTGTGAAAGTGGTGATGGACTCAATGCTGAATGCTCAGCATATGTGGATGGCACCCATATAAATGTTGCTGTTCAAAAGATACCAGTTTATAATTACAAAGGAAATTACTGGCTAATGATAAAGCTTGCTGGTGATGCAGAGTTACTCAGGATTACTGGCTGCAAGGAGTTGCAAGAACAATTCTCACATGAAACTAATGACTGGGTGCAAAATCTCAGAAAAGTATTTGCAGATAAACACCAGGTTGTGTGCATAAAGAAAATAACTAAGGGTACAGGCACAGAGGTACCCTCTGTTCTTGCTCAGGAAAGCTAGTGAAATCATCATAAAACACATTTTCATTGCCTTGAAAAGTATTAGATGAGTGTTCAAATATGGTCAAGAAAGTATTCAAATATTAAGAAGATTGTTCTAGGGATAGGACTGAAGGACCAGAAAGACCTTCTTGTAGTCTTTCAATTATTACAAGAGCCTTGAAAGAAAGATGGAGAAGGACTTTTTAAACTTAAATAAGACAGATTTATATTAGATAATAGGAACAAATGTTTTATGATGAGGGTGATGAGGCACTGGAACAGGTTGCCCAGAGAAGTTCTGGATGTCTTCTCCCTGAAACTGTTCAAGGCTGGGTCAGCTGTGGCTCTGAGAAACCTGGTCTAGTGGAAGGTGTCCCAGCCCATGGTGGGGGGATTGGAAGTAGCTCATCTTGACTTCCAACCCAAACTATCCTATGATTCTATGGAATATCATTTCCAGTGCCTTCAACTCGTCAGTATGAGAGAAGTTGCAGGTGAAGCAGATCTGAACTCTTTCCACTGGAGGGGATAGAAGCAGGCTCACATCACTGCTGGGCTGCAGTCAGGAGTTTGTGCCTCACTGCTGGCTCATCTCTGAATCAGAACCTGTACTGCACAAGGCAACTTGTTCAGTTTAAACAATTTCAATAGACAAGGACTTTGAGGTCAAGGAAAAAAAAATTTTTATTCTGAGCTGCCTGCTTTAGGTGAATGTGATGTCATGGTGGTCTTGGAGCCTCATAGGCTTGGCTTTGATTAAAAATAGTCATGTGCAGTAATTCGCATGATAATGTGTGATTTCTGGATGGTGTGCTATTGCCCCATGCAAATGGTCTGTTTCCTAGATTTATGCATTTTTTAAATAGAGTACATTGCCCATAGCTTTTAAAGTTATCTGGCAAATTTATCTTGACAACACTAAAATTTTGTTCCATGTGAGATCATAATAATAAACTGTAATTTCCCAAACGATACTTAATATGTTTTTAATTAAAAAGGCCATAATATTTCAGTATCAACATCTCAACTACTGCTAGAAGACCAAAGATTTTGGAATTGATTTCTGTTGATCTCAGACAAGTGAAACCTACAGGCAGAGCACTCAAATACCTGAATGCTATAACATCCTATGTCTTCAAAGCTTGCCTTTTGATACTCTCATTGCCAGTGAGACTCTGAATGCACCATTCATTGCTCTGTTTTCCTATGACAGCATGGATTGCATGCTGTTATTTTTTTAATTGTAAAATGTCTCTTTTTCTGTGGCAAAATGGATCTGATGGTGAATGGCTGCCATGACAGGCACTTAGAGGCTGCAAATACAGAGCTTCTGCTAGTATTTTCTATACTTATGTTTCCAGAAAGAATCAAGCCTGAATTCTATTTATTTTTCCTTGAAAGACACATTATTTCTCTGTGGAAGCCAACATTCCAAAAGTTTAACCAAAAGGTGGCTTGCCATTGTAACCTGAAGTGGTATGTGTAGAAATGTCTGCTCGATTTAGCACAGGCATTTTCACTGAGGGAAATATAAAGTTGGATAATTATCATTAATTCTATTGCTTTTTGTTTTCAGAGTCTTTAATATGTGTCCTTTCCTTTCCAGCACTATTACAGGATTTAATTTTCATTTAACATTCCTTTGATGTAGCTGAACCTTTGCTGAAGGCCCTGCTGTGCACCAAGACCTAATTGACCTCAATGTTTGTTGTGAATTGCTCCAGAGCTGCTCAGCCTCAAGAGCAGGAGCCAACCTGCAGCACTGCCACTCTGAAAATTCTTGCCAAAGTCTGAGACCAACTGCCCTTTCTGAGGCAAAAATTTTTATTGGAATGAAAGTGAAATTTAAACTGGGCTCTGACTCAAGGGAAATGGTATTGCTTGAGTTTCACCATCCTACCGATGTAATGGTCTCCACATCTTGCATGTTTGTCTGCCAGGGGCTGGGTATCAAATATAAGTGAGATTATCTAATTATTTTTTTTAATTATATATGTTTGTTACAGGGAAGAAGTAGACAAATGCTAGTTGACCAAGTGTCTTTCACCCATTTGTTGATTCAACATTCCAGGTTGCTTTGCTGCTGACCAGCTGGTAGCCATTCATTGAGAAAAGAAGATAATTTTGTTGTTCGTTGCCAGCCTGCCAGATGTCAGTTGTTTCAACATTTCTAAATTCTGCTGTTTTTAAAATACATCAGTGTGGTAGGGGCTCTTTAAAGTCAGTACAATATCAGAGGTGACAAAGGTAGTACAAGCACACGTAGCACAACAGAAGATAAATGATGTATTCCCGTGGTGAAAACCACCAGCTTCCAGTGTGTCAGAGCCAGTCCCCGTCCTCACACTCTGTATTCATTAGCGCCTCAAGGGATACTTATTCACCTTATCTGTTCTGTTCTAGTGATACACCATTTTTCAACTGGAAGAGAGGCGCATGCAAGTGATAAAAGAGATGGCTCACATCTTGAGAGTAGGAGACCAGATAATGATACATGTGTGGGCAATGAAGCAAAAATGGGGAAGATTTGAAAAGCAAGACAACTTTGTTCCTTAGAAACCTTCACCTCCTTCCTGCTCCTCAGGTGAGCCTTGCTCACACGAAGTACAAAAATCAATTCTTCACAAGGACAAAGAACTGGCTTTGAAACAACCCTGTCATAAGTTGGATGGGACTTCAGAGCTATGCAGGACAGCAAGGAGCGCATCCTGCAGAGGGGAGAAAAAAGCACTGTGCACAGTGTCAGAGAAATCCCTGAGATGGTCTCTGTTCTCAAGATCACTTGACTCAGTTTTAGATTTGGGCGATCAATGGCACCAAGAAGGGCTCGTTAGTTACAGCAATTACAGTGTTGAGCTGAATGAAATAAAAAGGGGGGGAAAAGTTGAAAAAAAAACCCCAGAGAGCATGGCTTTCTGAAACATGCTTCTCACTCTTCCTACATTGCAAATTGAGTTTTTAAAATACAACAACTTTTGAAGTGGCTGTTAAACCTGTGCTGCCCATGTCACCACGCTGCTCAAAGGTTTTCAGAAGCTGCTGTTCAGAATTAGGGCAAACAACTGCACAGCTCCCTACGGCTGCAGGCAGTCATCATGGTTGCAGCAGAGTGCATTTACCTGACCTGATTTCATGTCAGAAAGAATTAGCTGTCAGACAACAACTTAAAATAGACCATCACCCAAACCAAGAAGCTTTCTTGCTACCCTCAGAGCAAAAGCAGAATAGGCTCTTCTATGCAGAAAAAAATGAGTGCCCTGACCATAAACAGCCAACAGCAGACAGGTCCTAGTGGGGCCTAAATGAGGTACTGCCACATTTTCAAAGACAAGAAACTAACCAAGCTGATAAAGCATCATATTCCTGATCTAGGCATTACTCATTTGTACTTTGACCACACCAACTGGTGCATGATCACAGAAAAGACTAAAGTGTAGAAATTCTAGGGAAAATTCCCTTATTGAAGTGCACAGGGAATACTTAGAGGTTTTCTTTCTTTTGAAAGCTCAGCGCCTTTGAAAATCTTTCCTGAAATTTTTATAGCCTTGGGTTTGTTTTGGGGAGAAGGGCATGTATGAGGAAGAGACTGCTTTGAAACTCTCAGGTTCTGTGACTTTGTTTTCTTTGATTTTGTTCTTAAAATACATCTTTATTGAAATTTTTTCCTAGAGTTATTATTTCAGGCTGAGCACACTTTAGCACACTGATCCCTTTTCATAAACAGCTGCCAGCTGTGTTTTGTTGCTTGAAAATAGACAAAATACAGTTGGAAGGTGATTGCTGGATTATTTTTTATGTGTGCATTAAAAGTCTTTGTTGTTCATTTATTACTATATAATCATTCATGTCAGCTTTTTATTTTAAAATTTATTGTACTATGCCACTTGATGTAACATAACATGGGAAGTAATTGAAAGATACACCATTTTATTACAGTTCCACTTTGTCAGCCCATATGATATTTCCAGTCATATGAGACAGACTGGCTTTTATGAGAATTACTGGGTGTACAGAGCCCTCGTGGCAGAGACAGTAACTCATGACACTGTCACTTTCCAGAGATCTTTTCACTGCCTTGACTGGAGCAGCCACAGTAAAGGAAGCAAAGACATATTTGCCTCCATGTATGCCACTACATGACCTCTCAACATAGTTTTAAAAGGCAGCTTCATGTTTTAAGGATTGCTCTTTTGCCCTGTCAATAAAACTAGAAGTCAGAAGGATTTAGTAACTCATTTGAATCTGTATGGTTAATGAGCACAGCATGGAGAAGTGTTCCAACAACCACAAGTAAACTGAGAAAATATTTATTAACATAATGCTTTTATCTGCAGATTCACCTTTTGCAAAGAAGATCAGCTTCATTACCTGATTTTTATAGATAAAAATCGGAAACAATTTATTTTTAAAGGTCGCAATGTAAAGTAAATATTTGGAAGCAAAACAAATAATAATCCCAAACAAAACAACTATTTGCTGATGTTTATTTATTGATGTCTCTCCACAATTATACTTCCTGCTTTTGTTTCAGTGGTTTTGTGAAACAGCATCAGAGATCAAACTTGTTTTCTGAGAAATAAGCTCCTGCATGTTCTTTACGTGCCTGCCAGTATCAGTCTCATGTTTTCAGATCTAGCATGAAAAAGTGCAGTAATCTCTGGTTCTTAATGCACATTTAATTCAATTTGGATATAATATCTGTAATAACATTTCCCTTACTTCCTTCCATGGTACCATCACAGTACATCTTGTATTCTCAGGTGGAAGTGCTAGATAGGCTAATCAGTGTCCTCCATCTGTAATGATTGCCTCTGCAGTGCTCCTCTTTTCCCTCTAAATGTTAGCATCATTGTGCAAGTGAAGAAAATAATTTTTAGCCGCAAAATGTTGCTGCCATTCAGCTCTGATGGCACCATTCCCTTCATTTCATACAAGGATAATCCAGTCCAACTCTTAAATGAGCGGTCCATACAGGGATTGAACAACCTCAGCATTATTAACACCATTCTCTAACAGCATCTCCCTATTTTTCAGTACATCTTCAGGCTGCCCTTGCAGCTCTGAGCCCCTCCCTCATGTCTGCTCCCCTAGTTCCACAGGCTGTTTACCCACACAGCGCACAAGAAAAATGCCTCTGATGGTCGCTGCCAGTCCTTGCCCTCTAACACACCTGATACTTTGCTTTTCCTGGAACAACACAGGTATTTTAAGTGAACCAGACTACTCCTGTTGGAAGGTTTTAGCCTGTTCCAGAATTCCCTAAGTGAAAGGTGCTCATCATCTCCAGTTCCTCCCTCAGCTGCAATGAGTCACCATTAAATTTCTCCTAATGCTGATACCCCTGTCTACCTGCTCCATGCCAGCTACTACAAACAAGACCCATGTCACAGGGACAATACCAGCCTAGCTAGAAGGAATTTTAATCTCTGGACAACTGTTAGGGGCTCTAAAAGCAATCTCTCACCTCAAACGAGGAGTTATGTCTTCATTTTGAATGAAGTGAACTGCAAAAGGCCACTTCTTCTGTAGGGAAGTTCTGCCTAAGGTATTGGTCAGACCTGCTTCCACAGAGGGATGGCTTGCATTCACAGTGGCTGCCTTCTTGGGATCAGACTAAATTCAGACTCTTGCAAAAGAAACTGCTCCTGGACATGGCCCTCAAAGTGGAAAAAAAGTAAAAATATTTATTTGTTTGAAAAGATCATGTATTAATAAATCCTCGCATTTGTGCATGTCAGAAATGTTATAAAGCCATAAGCTGTATTTGAAATTCTTGTTTTGATTAGGATGCCAGTAGCAAAACCAGGACTGAGTGCATTCCTTCATTTCTACCACACAGTCTGTATTTGCATTCCACAGGGTAGGCACTACCTTGTGCCAAGGGATATAGGAGGGAAATGTTCTGCACTCCTGAGTAGCACTGGATCACAGTTTGTTTTCCTCTTGTGCTCTTGGCTGTTCCGAGCTGGATTCTAGAATAGACAGGTACAATTTTTCTAGCTTCGTTTAGGCAGCAAGTCAGTAGATCTGTATGTAAGTCTAGTTTTGTGCTCCATTATTGCCTGTGGAGTTAATGGCAAGAGAGGAGTTCAGCCTTAAACACTCAGACAGATTCATCATCCCCTCCACCTTTTCACCAGGCAGGGCTGACTACATATCCCTATTTTGCAGAAACTGTATGAGAAAACCCACTTAAGCAAGGAGAAAGGGTCCTGGTTTTTTTCTTTTTTCTGCTTTACCTTACAGCATACACCACTCTGAATTTATGGTCATTTGAGGCCATACCTGTCCAAGGGACACTTTCAGAAAAGCTTCCAATGTGTGATACTAACTCTGTTCTATCAATGATGATCTCCTTAGAGACACTAATATAAATAAAACCAGTGACTTCTCACTTTTTCTGATTTGCAGGTCCCAAACAATTCCCCGATGCTGGAGATTTCTGTTTACTCCATAGACAGTTGCTGTGCTGTTCCTAATTTCTTTTCTGGGAAATCATCCACAGTTCTTGCTTGTGTCCCAGGATCACAAGCACAGTGTGGGGTCCTCTGTTCTGTGCTTGCCACATTAAGCACTGTCTCACTGAGTCCCACCCAGCCCATGCAAAGGTGGCAGAGGAGCAGCAGCCAGTGCTGCTCACAACACTGAGACACTGAGCACAGAAATGTTTATCCTCTTTTGGCATAAACAGGTTTGATGACTGCAAATCTATCATAAAAGATGTTTGCCCACTGGGTAAATGTCTTTCTTCTAATTGTCTGCTAATTGGCAAAGAGCTAACCCCACTTATTATCAAAATTCTTTCTCCAGAGAAAATTCAGCCAAGAGTTTCATAAATGCTTTTCCCTCATCCTTTTTAATTTTAAAAATTGTTCCAAGTATCATTTGGTAGCTATCACCTAAGGAGGCATTCTGTTTGAGTTAATCAGCTCCTGAAATGTTATTTGTGATCCATCTGAAAGTGCCTTAGCCAGCATCTTGCTTTCTGTCTTAATTAGCAATTACTGGCCTAAAATTGTCACTTACATAGGCATTTGCACTGACCTCTCAAATTAAGATCATCCAGAAAATTAAAACTTGAAGAAGCCTATTTGGTCACTTACTCTATCCTCAGAAATGCATTTTTTATTCATGGTGTGTGGCAGGGAATATAAGTGTAGGATATGACTGAGAACACCGCAGGTAACTCATCTTTGAAATGTAAATACAATTAATGACTATACCTGTCTTCCCCCAGGATCCATCCTTGCCTGCTTTGTCATTCAGATTCTTCTTTTTTCTCTTTGATGGGGCTCCTGCTTTTCTTCCTTCTCACTCAAGACTGAAATAACATTTTGCAGAAGGATTGTGAGTGGTGAAAAGCACAGGAAATATTCCATGGATTTCTCAAAGCACGTGCTTTACTAGCATACCTTTCATATCTCATTGTGACCAGGAATGAGCTAAGTGTTGCCTTTATAATTTGGCACAACAAATCATTTGACATGAACATACTATCACAAGTTTAAAAAAGGAACACCAGCTTGCTTGCAGTGAAAGCCCATATTGGCAACATTTAGCTATAGTGAAACTGTGCCATTCACTAGCTGTCACAGATTGCCAACTAAAAGCATTATATTTCATACAGCAAATATATAGTCCCAGGGAAAACCAAGAAAAATTATTTGGGGACTCATCAGGTCAACCAAAAGAGAGAACAGCACAGTAGGTCTCCAGCTCTGTCTTCAACTTCCTCCTGCCCAAAGTTTATTCTTTATAACTGTACACAGTGGCTTGCAAAGAGGTTAAAACACACATGACCAACACCTACTCAATATCTGGGGATAGAACTGGAGATAGCTCCAAGAAGGTTCCAGGAGAAACACAGATGGACCAGTGGTGTCAGTGGTGAAGCTACGTGCTTGTATTAGCCACAATCCTATTTAAGAGGTGCCAAACCCACTTCCACTGAAACACTACTTAAGGCCCAAATGGTTGGGACAACCCATGCTAACTCCAGCATAGCTGAAACAGAGCATAAAAATTCTTCCAGAAGTTCAGCACACACACTGTACACAACAGGAAGACAGACAACTTGTTATAGGAATGTTTGACTGCTGGGGTCAATTTTCAGACAAGCAAAGCATCCACTGCTTTAAAAAGAGATAAAAAAAAAAAAAAGGGCAAAAACCTGGAGCAGGCACCAGGGGTCCTGGTTAATTTGAACAGAAAATCATTTCAATTTTGATGACAGAGAAAATTCTGAGTCAATTTCTCAATGTGTTGAAGTTTAAGGCAAACTATTTTAATCCTAGCCATTTTGTGAAATGCAACGTCATTCCTGCATGAAGTACTATCGATTAGCCTTCAGGGTGCATTCAACAATAGCAGTCAAATTCTTTCAATAACATTCCTCCCAGGAGTTAACACTTGGACTTCAGAGATGGGGAATGAAGTGTGAATGTACCATTCACCCTTTGCACAGCTGATCTCTGCAGAGCAAAGAATGTTTCAACAGAAGTAGTTGCTGCCTTTAGTTTCTTGATCATTTTTTTTAAACCAGTTTCACCTCTGGCTTTCCGTGCTAGCATGAAGCTGACTCCTCTGCAACCCCTCAGACATGTTCAGTGCTTAAGTCCCACATGGGAGGGAGCAGCTTGGAGTTTTCATTTCCAGCTAGCAGGAGGTGTCGCTGGATGAAAGGGAAGGTAATCCTCTCAGCATGCAATTCAGCAGCAGTTCTAAGCAGGTCTCGAAAGATTAAATCAGCTGAAGAAATGGATCATCTAGAGGCTGGTCCCGTGCGCCGGTGGTCAGGAGTCTGTCTGCACTGCCCCTCCCACTCGATCTGTGAGGCAGGTGTGCCATGCTCAGTGTAGGTCCAGCACAGCACTGTTGCCATGTGTGTGCTGGCTCAGTTGGACTCGCTTAGAGGTCTTTTCCAACCTAAATGATTCTGCGACTCTATTCCAGGCTGGAGAGGCAGCTGTGCCCACCCCAGGAGACGCTCGCTTGCCAGGCTAACGTTCTGTATTCTTGGTAAAAGGATTTACACGGGAGCCCCGTGAGGGCAAAAAAAATGACAGAAAACTCCTTTTTATTTCTGACAGCCACCTGCATGAGCTCAAGGGTCCCTGCTTCCTGCAGCAGAGCCCAGGACCACAGCTCTGCATCACACTGCCTCTAAGCAAGAGCTGCAACTACCCCTAAGGGAGGGGAAGCAGCATCTAAGGCAGTGAGCCTCTAAAATGTTCCCAGAAAGAACAACACTTACTGATCATTATCACAGAATCTCTCAAGGTGGAAGTGACCCTTAAGGATCATCGAAATCCAACTCTGGATTTCATTCATCCTCACAGGATGAACAAAAACTAAACCACATGACAGAGAGCAACATCCAGACACTCCTTGAACCCTAACAGGCTTGGTGGCATGACCACTTCCACTGAAGCCTTAGGATCCTATTGGGGATAGTAAATCAAAATTTCCTGAAAAATTACTAGCAAGGAAAGATGTGCAGACTTATGAGGTACTGTAACCATGTGTTTAAATTTGTGTTCTAGACTGTGGAAGACAAGAGGCAGGAGGAGGATCAGCAGGGGGAAATGCTGGCTCTCGGGATGAGCGATAGTCATTTTCTCTCACAGAAATCATGTCATTATCCCATTTTTCCATCCTTGGCTACTATTGATTCATCCCAGGTAGAAAAGGATAAAAAAACTTCAACAAGAAGCAGCAACATCTACAGAGAGATTCCTGTTGGGGTTTCAGACCCGCAGAGAAAGCTGATGAGGCCTTTTGAAAGAGCAAGTTGCTCCTCTGCCCTGACAAATGTCCACCACAGCTCCTGTCTCTCCAACTTCCAGAGCAACACTGCCCCTGTGCATTTCACAAACCCCTACATATATTCCTCTTCTCCGACATTTTTTGGGGGGAAGAAGTGTTTCATCATTCTTTGAACTGACACTTTACCACACACTATACTTTAGTAGTAGGGAAATGTTTGGCTTTTAAAACTTGGTAGATAAGGGTCCTGAAAGAGCAGGGCAGTTTTTATATGCAGTAATTATGCCCCCTTCACAGTTGAGCCCCAGTGTGTAACGAATCTAAGTATACTTTTCCACTACCACTGACTAATTTAATGTTGTTCCATGATCTTTTCACAGTGAAGACATTCACAATATGACAAGTTACCAGTGCTGTGGATTTGGGTGACAAGTATATGGAAGCAAAAATACTCTCATCTTCTACTTCTTCAGGAGCCCAGTTGAGCATAAAGCAGGGCAGCACCATTGTACTGAGGATGAGTTCATTAATACCCCACATGGAACCCTCAAATCCTTGAGAACAGCAGTAGTATTTAACTTTAGCTTTAAAAGCTATCTAGTAATAGCCTAAATTAGCTAGTGAAGTAATAAAGCACATGAATTCAGTAATTTTTAGAGTACCATGGTACATAGACAGAACATGCAAAATACTTGCAGCACAGGCAGTGATGGTTTTCTACTATTATTGGGAGGGGTTTTCTTCACTTCTTCTTGTTGCTTGTATTTATTTGGATTGTTTTAAACTTCAGTGGCTCCCTTCAGTCTTACAGTGTGTGGGATATCCCACCTTTCTGAAAGACCTCTACATCAAAGCAAATGACTGCACCTAGGCAGTCACAGACAGTGTAAAACACCAGCATTTTTGTTAAAATTTTCTACAATTTACTTTACCATTTAAAAAATGTCACGTTATCAGTTTAAGATGCAAAAGATTATTTGTTAAAAGCTGAAAATTTTGCCTTTGTTAAAAAATAATCAAAGGAATAACCTTTACCCAAAGAGCAGGTATGTAGGTTGAGGTAAACCCAAAAAACCCTGTCAGACAGCAAGTGGACTTGCTTTATAAAGGTGTAACACTTCTAAACAAAGTGTTCCATGTGATTTAGGAGCAACACAGAAGTATTGCCCAAACACAATTTCAATGCAACTGCTTACAAAGAAAAAAAAAAAAAAACATTTGGTGTGAGCGCACTGCAGAAAACAGCGAGGCTAAAAGTAAGAAGCCAGACAAACACTAGGATGTACAGATCAGCAGGCAGAACATACATGTTCAAGCTGGAACCTAGCAGAACACGGAAAAAAACATCTTTTCCTTACAGCCTTGTCCATCTGTGATTAACAAACAAAAACCAAGCACACAGCATTTGTGTTCTCTTCTGAATGTCAGCTTACAAATACTGCAAAGCAGCTCTGATCTTACACATCTTCCAAGGCAATGTGTTGTCTTTCTGAAAGGCCAATGCATTTTGTATGGATCTAAAGATGGATTTAAGGCTGTCAAACAACCCATCTGGTTTCTAAAGCTGAACAAACACTGTTTTATTAAACAGTAAAATAAAAATATTTGACTTAGAACTAGACCCACACGTAATCAAGCACTGACAAGTAGACATTTGCATCACTGGTATCTTGATGCAACATTCTGTGTATGACTTTGGGCATCAGTTAGAACATCATGTCATCTAGCCCATCCTCCATGAACTTCTTGTAGATTGCCATAAACTTTGCAACAAATGCTTCCAGATGATAAATGGCTTTGCTGCCCAGTTGCAAGCGGTGTTCATAGAAGGCCGCCATCTGTGCAACTTCTCCTTTCAGCTGTCCATCACAATTATTTAGAAGTTCTGTCAGCAGACCCTAAAATGGGAAAAAACAGGGCAGTATTGAAAAAATTTGATATTTTTTGTTAAGAGAATAACCTTGTTTCTCTGAAAATAGCCAGGCTATAACCAATAGTTCACTTATTAATCCAACAGAAAAAAACATTAGAAAATGGTTTACTGGAATAATTTATGCCTTAATAAAAGAAAATTAATTAACCTCATCTCCAAAGGCTATAACCTCTGCTGCATGTAGGCACATGGCCTGAGGAGAATTCTTACCAAGTTATTAAAGCCACTTACTTCTATCTTGACAGTATCAAGCACAAAGAAAAACAACATTAATAAAAAACAAGGAAAAAGGTTATTTAGAATTTAAGCATCTCTGTCTGTATTTATTAACATATTTATGTGCAGACACACAAGACAACTTGACTGCAATACTTTAGTCATTACAAAACCCCAAAACACATTATTTTAGATTAGAGACAGCAATAAAATCATTGCAAATCCATCGCAATTAAAACAGCCAGGAATAAGTGAGAAGTATCTCTAGACCATTTCAAGTTTATGAAGAAGGAGTGGGTAGAGAACACGCACCTTTTTCCTCTCAAACACAGCAATGCAGGATCCACTAACCCAGTGTAAGAAAGGAAGGTTAAAGAAACATCTAAGTACAAAACCACCAGAAATCAGAAATTAGTTAATGTGAAAATAAATTATGTCTGAAGGTAAAGCAAACATCAGTAGGTTAAGTTGCAAACATTATTTTTGATTTTTGTTCTGCTCCAGGTGTCTTCAGCATCCTTTCATCCTGCTTAAAATAAAAATATGCATATCCCACTTGGTTTTTCCTCCCAAGGTGACATCTGCCTTTGAACAATCCTGCTGGCCTAGCATCCTTCAGCACACATTTCCACAAAGACATAGCAAATACAGAACTTACAACAACAAAACTTTTACAAAAGAAAACAAATCATATCAAGACTAGCCCATAGAATCATATAATCATCAAGGCTGTGCAAAACCACCAAGATCATGAAGTACAAACTTTGACCAAATAATCTCATGCCAATTAAACCATATCACAAAGTGCCATGTCTACTCATTTTTGGAACACTTTTGGGGATGGCAACACCACCTCTTCCCTGGGCACCCTGTTCCAGTGTTTAACCACTCTTTCAGTGAGAAAATTTTTCCTAATATCCAACTTAAACCTTCCCTGGCAGAGCTTGAGGCCATTTCCTCTCATCCTGTTGCTAAATGCCTGGAAGAAGAGGCCAACCCCCAGTTGGCTGTACCCTCCTTTCAGGCAGTTGTAGAGAGCAATAAGGTTCCCCAAGCCTCCTCTTCACCAGGCTAAACAACCACAGCTCCCTCACCCACTCCTCACAGGATTTGTGCTCCCGACCCCTCACCAGCTTTGTTGACATTCTCTGGATGCAATAAAATATATCTACACTTAATATAGTAACTGGCCTGAGAAGTCAAGGGGACTAAGAATGTTCTCCTTTATTTTTACTCAGCTCTGATGCTGTTGTTCTTTGACCAAATTTTAGTCTGTTTGGAAAGGACACAGCTTTTCATCAATACTGAGATATTTGTGATGGTTTTGGTGTATTTCTTTTTAAAAAGCTTTAGTCGAGACTGTTGTAACATTAAAATTTACAACACTTTAAGAGCTAGATAGTTGAATTACCTTCATTATAATCTCAGGAGGGATGCAGTGTGTCAGGAGTTCATAAAGCCGTCCACGGACTTCTAAAAGCCTGTTGGAAAGACACCACAAAATAGGAGAAGTATGACCCCAAAGCATACTAATGTGCTTTCACTGTCAGTGAAATAACTATCAGTGAAATACACTGTAGGAAAAGAGGCAATCCAAGCAGTTTCTTTTCTTCTTCTGGTTTTGTGTGTTATTTTAAAACCAAAAGAATTGCATGAGTCAATTTCAATTCAGAGGCTCTATCACCTTTTATTCAAAAGATAATTGACACATAATGTAGTTACAATGGTCTCAGTTAATCTAGAAGCTACAAGGCTATTATAATTTGTCTCAGGATTGTTTCCCTTCAATTCTTCTTCATATCCAAGTTATTATTCAAGATTAAGACTAGTGAGGAGACACAAACAATTTATTAGAGCCAGAGAGTTCCTTTATGCTGTTTTTCTGTCTTCATTGTTTATAAAAAGGGGTAAGACAATTAGGTGGCAGAACTGACACAATTCCCAATGCTCAACTTTTGATAACAGGAGGTCAGATGCTACAAGCATTTAAATTAAGTGACATCTCATGCACATAATGCATGGAAAAGACTAAAAGGATCAGGCTGTGACACTGAGACACTGAGATGGATACAGGGGTCATCTCCTGATATGCTCAAAAAAAGCAGTGATTTCTCAGTTCCAGTTCTTTTACAAAGGTGCATTTTGCTAAAGATGGTCGAAGAGAAGCTTTAAGCCAAACAAACCAGAACAACCATACACACCCAGCACCCCCCACCAAAAAAGACAGAGAACACAACATGCAACTGAGTTTATGCTCACTTTTGATTACTAAGCTTCAACAAGGAAAAGCAACAGTTTTTCAGT
The DNA here is from genome assembly GCA_013400515.1 of Erpornis zantholeuca. NCBI lineage: Eukaryota > Metazoa > Chordata > Aves > Passeriformes > Timaliidae > Erpornis > Erpornis zantholeuca. The sequence continues at coordinate 119,097 of VZTN01030184.1, read as the reverse complement.
TCCTGACACTAATTCAGCCTTCTCTGGCAATTTTAAAACTCATTTCCTTTGGCTGCAAAGTACCAGCTCCAGCAGAAATAACAGAAAATTACACACAACTGAAGACTCACAATTTTGAATACCACTTTTTTTTAAGGTTGCAGAGTACACCAAAAGCATAATTTATAGCTCGAAACATGAGCATTCACCTACCTTTGTGGGGTCTGTTGACCAACAATCGCATTTGCAGTTTCTCTCAAATAAACTTCCCAGTCCATCTCAGGAATGTCTTGATCAGCAGTAAAAGGATACCTACAAAATAATACCTTTTTAGAAATTACAATCAAAGCAAATTGTTACCTATTTTAACAAGGCCTTAGAAGCAAGGTAATTTATGTGTCTGACAGTATAATTTACATTAATTTTTGCATTGACTTACTGTTGTACTCTGCAGGACTCACACATAAGCAGTGCTTTCCGAAGATTCCTGCCAGATTTCTCTGCAATCCTTTGAGCCAGTTCCTGAGGAAGAGTCAGGCCTTCTTTCTTACACACACTGGACAAGACATGGCAGATCTAGACACAAAACAGACAGCAGGTAGGACAACACTTAGGAAACTATTCAGCACCTATAGGTTTCTGCTGTTAGAAAGATTTCTGGACCAGAGATGGACCAGTCTTTCAAAAGCCATGTTTGGCAAATCATCCAACACAAAGGAAAAGTAGGTCATTACGTGAAACTAAAATATTTCACAAGTCCACAGCAAGAACTTAGCTAATAAGAATTATAAAGTAACTTATTTTTACTTCTGTTTCAACATACATCTTCAATGCTGGGAGCAGGCACTCGTACAGCCAGGCATCTGCTTTGAATGGGCCCTATAATTTTTGACATTGAGTTGCAGCACAGGATCAACCTGCAGGTCGCCATGTACTTCTCCATTGTTCTTCGCAAAGCATGCTGAGCATCTTTAGTGAGTTTGTCAACTTCTGTTAACAGCACCACTGAAAAAAGGATCAAACACAGTGGGGTTTTGTAGTAATATCAAATCTTTCTAAAAAAAATATGCTTTTGACATACAAGAAATAATACCAAAATAAGTGATAACACACAGTAAGGGCAGCACAGTTCCACAGGCAGGAAAATAAAGATTAAGATAACCTGTGTGGCTTTATGACTGTACAATCTTCATGCAATGTACAGGTACAAACAAAATGGTGAACTGAAATCTCTGAAAAAAATCCCCACATTTAAAAAGTATTTTGACTGGTTTTAACTGTTTTACTCACCTTTAAAATCCCGTTGAGTACTTGTCTCAAGCTGTTGGGACTGTGCCACTGTCTTCAAGAGCTCCTGAATTACCACACGGTCATTGTTTCCTGCATCACTGTATCAGGAATTTGAATAAATGTTGTTTTAAAACAACTTTATATTGCATAGAAAATGCATCCTCCTTAGGTCAACTGGAGCAAGAACACCAAAAGAATTCAGAAGCTGCTGAGTTAGAATTAAGCTAATACACATAAACTTTGCTGAAAGTTATCTCCTCTATAATAAAAACAAAACAAAGCTTATGCAGGAGTAACGAGATTATTAGCACTGTTTCCAAATGTACAATCACTGTCAAATGTTTTATTAATTCATTAAAACAGAACTTATTTTCTTCAGATGAGAAATCTTCTTTTGCTACCTACAGTTTGAACAAGGACACACAATGTGAACCTTTTTACTCATTGTGCAACACTGAAATTAAGTCTAACCACATAATAGGATGCCTGACTCAAAGGACTGATGTAAATGCAGGGTTTTATTCTGCAGAGTCCTTCCCAGAAATTCCTTTCCTCTCCCTGTTAGCCATTCATCCCACTGCATGTTACTCAAGATGCACTTGACTTCACTATGTTTAATTCAGTCAAACTTCACAGGCCATTGCACAGCACAGAGGTTTACTGTCTGGTCAGACATAAACGTTACTTCATCACTTAAAGCCTATGAATCAGGATGTTAATTCTTAATCAAAACTCAATGCTTTTGTATTTAAATTGAAATACAATTATTTTATGTTTCAAGCTCTAAGCACTCTATAGAGAGTAACAGGAAACGTGTTAGTAGTATCAGGCTATCAAGAGCTGAAGACTGAGCAGTCACACATTAGATATCACCAAAATGACATACTCAAAACAGTGATTACCAATAAGTCTCAGCTTCTATTGGCAATTAACTGATAATTACTTGTGTCTCTTAGAACACCAGCAGATACTCATTAATCAATACACAGATTAGCTGCAGATGAGCTTTTGAAGGAAACCTGGCACAGTAGAATAACTTCTAAAAGGCAAGACAGCATGAGCTAAGGTTTAGCAGTAACCAGTATGTCCAAGTATACAATGACATTCACTCACTGTGATTTAAAGCAATTTTATGAGGTTTCAGGTATATACAAATATTTACTTAGTGTCTGGAAACCATCACCAGCAATTTCACAACTGCCAAAGAAGACGTAAATAGCTCCCATTAGAGCTTCTGTTGTCTAAATCAACATCTGACCTCCATCAATACAGGATCCACAGTATTTTGTGGTGGTCTTTCCCATGCTCCCAAACACTTTATCCAGAGAGTTATTAGGTAAACCTTGCTTACTTTCCAAATTCCTTTATTTTTGTATTTGTGAGAGAACTAACAATATGGAGGTGTTAGTTCCAGTAGAAGCTCTAAATTTCAACTGAAATGGTGAAATCTGTGAATCCAGAATTGTTTCTCTTACCAGTCCTCAACATCAGCACACTTATGCAGCCAATTAAACAGAATGTTATTGCCTTTAGTATACAGCAATCCAAATTTTTCATTTAGTGTTGTTCAATTACAAATCCTCTCCCTGCTCTCATTTGCAGACCAAACCCATAAACCATCATCTAACTTGCTCAGGCAACAAATCAGGCAATCAGTTCCTCATACATCCAGGCTGAAGGCACTCACAACACGGTCAGTGGCTTACCTTTGAAGTGAGCCACTTTTACTGCACCCTTACCTTGGGTTAACTTCAAGGTGATAATTACTTGCAATGGTGCTAATTTCAATCTTCTTTTTAGAAGGTGCCTGCATAGAAAATAAGTGCATTAAGTTTCAGAAAGTGTCCTAAAAATTTCTTACAGCTTAGGGCTGGCTAAGTCACAGGTAAACAAAGAATCTCAGAGATTGAAAAACTCCTGAGACACAGACTTGCTTATCTCCTATGGTCCCAGCCCCACCTCCAAACGAAATAGGAGTACTGACACATCATCCAGCCTGTAAAATAGCAACAGCAGTGGCTATGACAGCAACAACTAGTATGTATTATTGCAAACACCAGTTACTCCAGAGTTTTGTCAAAGAAATCTCTTTAATGGAATCAGCCATTCAACAGAAGTGACACTATGTCCACCCAAAGAAAAGGTTTGGAGGCAAAACCACTGGACAAGCCCAAAGAAGCTATTTACTTCTGTTCTCAAAGGATTTTGACCGTGTACTTTGTTTGAAGAAAACACTAGTATTTATATCAATGTCAAATTTGGGACTGAACAGTTAAGTATATTCTCTATTTCTAGCATTCAGTCTATTATTTCTTCCACCACTGAGAACTAAAAAGCAACATTAAATAACCTATTTATCAACAGAGCTTGATAATCCCTTGCTGGTTAAGACTTCCACAGAAAGAATTTTTAATAGGTAATATAGCCTTTTAATAATAAACATTTAAATGCCTAAGACCAGGGCAGAGAGAATTTAAATTGACTTTTTGGTTTTGCTAATGCTAAAGTTGTCCCTATGAAAATGAGAAAATAAGCTAAAACCTACATATATGCAAAAAAAGTGCTAAATTTGTTTTTAGTTACCCTTATTTTTACAGACAAATGAGATTCTTTACATGTAATGCAGAGCTACTGTACCACAAGAGATGCTATTGTCCAAATTGACCTGTAAACAATATATTAAAAAACCCACCCCAAACAAAAATACTACACAAGAACAGCCAAACAGGCACAGAAAAAGAGAACCCCACATCCTGAAGGCCTAAAGAACCTCTGGAAAATAATTAGTAACCAAACTAGTATGACTAATTACATAAAAAAGGTTGAAGATACTGAGTGCAAAATAAAAAAATAATTTTTAAAACTCGAATACAAAGCCCTCACAACAGAAATATGTCAGTATTTCCACATTACTTCACAGCAGATGGGAGACTTAATTTTTTTACCGTTATACTCTGATGCTCAATCCTCAATTTTTCCACTCCTGCACCATATAATTCCCTTAACAAACACATTATTCTCGTCTTTTTTCCAGCTCCTGATGGTCCATACACCAACAGATGAGGAAAGTCACCACACTGAACCTGAACAAAAAAGCAACAAGACCAATTAGCTACAAAAATATTTTCCTTACAAGAGCATTTATCCTTCATTTTCACCGAAGTTTACATTAAATGACTTTTCCAGCTCCATCACAACATAGCACCTAGAATTAAAACTGCTGAAATTCTTTCCTGCAGCAACATTTCATACAGAACATCATAATTTTCTGAAGGCCACATGCAACTCGTTAAACTTCGAACACCTCACTGCTCGAAAAATACCCCAAGCAAACCAACAAGAACAAAACAAACCCCCCAAAACCCCACTTCAGCACTTATATGCTTAACTCTAGTGGTTACTAGAGTGACAGCTGCAAGAAACACACAGGAAAAAGGCTTTAAACAAAGTTTAAAGCAGACGCACACACAAATATATATATATGTACATACAAATATATACGTTTAGGGGTTTATTTCCTGCAAAGCTAAAAATGCATGACTTGGAGCACATCTGACCATACCCCACAGTCAGCACTTACATTAGTTAGATATCACTAATCCCTGAGGAAGTGAACGTGTCCGTCAGCACATCTGGCAGGAAAAGCAGTCCTGACTTTCATTCCCAGCTGCTCACCTTAAAAACTTCTGCTAACTTTAGGCAAACAAGCCAAGCCCTGTTCTCAGGGACACAGAAACCAGCAGGAAGAACATGTGCACACCACTCCTGAAAGACTGGAGGCACCGATTCCCTGGCGGCTTCTCCCTCGGCATCGCGGGCTCGCTCCCAAGCAGGGCGGGATGCCGGGACACCCTCCCCCGTCACGGACGCTCCTCGCAAGGCCTGCATGGAGGAAAGCTCCCGACCCCGGCCCCACAGGAGCAGCGTCACGGGCCCGAAATCCCAATGACAGCATGGGTCAGGTTGGAAGGGACCACAGTGGCCCAACCTCCCTGCTCAAGCAGGGTCATCCCAGAGCGCAGAGTAGAGGATTGCATCCAGATGGGTCTTGACTCTCTCCAGTGACGGAGAGTTCACAGCCCCTCTGAGCAATCTGTTCCAGANGGGCGTGCCCCAGCCCGGCCCGAGCCAGCGTCGCAGCGCCAGACGCCCGGGCCACGCCAGGCTGGGGGGTTTTCCCTTCTGGAGCGGGACAGGGACACCCCCTGAGCCCTGGAAGCGGCCGGCACTGCGCTCCCCGGGGACTTTGGCAAAAGAGCCCCTTTCCAAGCGCTGCGCAGGAATTTATCTCTGCCCGCCACCCCCAGCCAGCACGCTGGCTCCCCGTCGGGCAGCGAACCCTCCGAGCCCCGGTTGAACTCTTTCCTCGTCCGGCTCACTTCAAGGAATCACAGAATCCGNTGGCGGCTTCTCCCTCGGCATCGCGGGCTCGCTCCCAAGCAGGGCGGGATGCCGGGACACCCTCCCCCGTCACGGACGCTCCTCGCAAGGCCTGCATGGAGGAAAGCTCCCGACCCCGGCCCCACAGGAGCAGCGTCACGGGCCCGAAATCCCAATGACAGCATGGGTCAGGTTGGAAGGGACCACAGTGGCCCAACCTCCCTGCTCAAGCAGGGTCATCCCAGAGCGCAGAGTAGAGGATTGCATCCAGATGGGTCTTGACTCTCTCCAGTGACGGAGAGTTCACAGCCCCTCTGAGCAATCTGTTCCAGAGCTCGGTCACCCGCACAGTAAATTTTTTCCCCTTATCCAGGCGCAATCCCGAAAAGTGGGGGATCCTGGCTGCGGGAAGGAGTATACCGAGAGGACCTGGAGGCCGCGGGGCCCCCAGGGTAGAGCCCGGCGGGGATGCCGCCGGAGCGCGGCGGTCCGGGGCAGAGCCCGTGCCTCACTGACCAGGTTGCGGAGCCGCGCCGCCTGCTCGCGGTGGAAGTCGAGGCGGGCGAGGGAGCTGGGCCGGTGCTTGTCCGCCCACANCACTTCAAGGAATCACAGAATCCGTGAGGCTGGAAAAGACCTGTGAGATCAGCAAGTCCAGCCTATGATCCAACACCACCTTGTCCACAGCCAGTCTTTCCTCAAACACCCCTAGGGACGGTGACTCCGTCACCTCCCTGGGCAGTCCATTCCAATGTCTAATCACACTTTCTGTGAAGAAATTCCTCATAATTTCTAATCTAAACCTCTCCTGGAGCATCTTAAGACTACAAAGGCTTGGTCGAGGGAGTTTATAATCAGGTGGTAATTTGAAATGTGCCTTCTCCAAAAGCCCATAACACTTAGAAAGGCTCGTGTTTATTTCTTGTTATTTGGTGGAGCTATTGCTGTTATCTTATTGATAACATCCACTGTGATCTGATAATGTTCATCTTTCCATTTTATCCTTAAAAACTGTCTCCTGCACCGGTTCTTTTACTTTACTTGGTTTTATGGCAAAACAAGCTTTCAGAAGGATTTAGATTTTTTCTTCTTCAAAAAGTTCTTCAGCAGCCTCACTGCAAATTAATGAGTTGTCCATAATCTATATATCATACAGTAAATTTTCAAGTTCCATCAGTGTGTGTGGCTTTGTGTATATACAGAACAGGTATGCAGAGAATTGCACAAAAAATATGTATGTAATAGACACAGTCTCAATTTGTCTTTTTGTCTTGTAGCCCTAATAAATAAAGAATATGTTCAAGTGATATTATTTGAAAGTAGAATTCCTCAAAGTAATGAAACATGGGTATCTATATACATGAATAGCCTGAAATGCGTGTCAGCCTAATTTTTTTGCTTATATGATTTTTGGGGAAAAAAATTGATAAAATGTTCATGTGGCTGTTCATATATTATCAGGTCTGTGTGCATGTTTATTCACACAGACAGAAAGCCTAATGCAGGTAATGGCTGCACTAACCTAGACATTCCAGTTACTCATGAAGACCATAAAAAATAACTGGGGGCACTGGGTCATAGAGTACTTTCATCAATGCCATGTTTGCCTGAAATAGTTACATCTTGCTCTCATAGATATTCATTAATCAGTTTTATTTAGAGATTGCCATGCATTAGCATATTCTGCAACTACCTGACAGGAAGATGTAGCCAGCTGGGAGTCAGCCTCTTCTCCCAGGCAACCCAGCAGAAGGATGCGAGGACACAGTCTTAAGCTGCACCAGAGGAGGTTTAGGTTAAATATTACAAAGAAATTTTTCACAGAAAGGGTGATTAGATACTGCAGTGGACTACCCAGGGAGGTGGTGGAGTCACTGTCCCTGGGGGTGTGTAGGGAAAGAGTGGATGTGGCACTCAGTGCCATGGTCTGGTGGACAAGGTGGTGTTCAGTCATAGGTTGGACTCAATGGCCTCAGAGGTCTTTTGCAATCTAAGTGATTCCGTGATTCTCTTGGTACTGCTTTGCCAGGACCACCCTGAGACTGAGTCCGTGAAAGCTGCAGCAGCAATATCCTACCCAGTGCTTATTTTCTACCAACCACCAAGGGCAGTCGGTCTGTTCCTCTGCCATTTTCTACATTTACATTTTGGGGTCTACAGTGTTTCTCATGAGTGTCTGTTCTCTCTGCTCCATACCCACTGCTCTTCAAAGTAGTCTCTGAATTTGGCCATTAATTTATTTGGTATTCTCTTTGGTCAGCTGTATTTATTACTTGCCTTTTTATGTTTTTTCAGATCCTTAGCACATTTGCCTGGCTTTTTAATAATTTCTGAGTGATGTGCTGCTCTTCTTGCGTCTATCAGTGCCGCTTAACTTAATTGCAACTTCTTGATAACTCCTAATAACCTACGCAGTTTTTCCAGCCCCCAGAGAGTTTTTGCTAACTCATACCAGCTTCCAGAAGGTGCTCTGACAGGTATTCCAGGTTTTTAAAGCACCAGTGGAAACAGATCCTTTTTTTTTGCATGAGGTCAGACTTAAGCAGGTAGGACTCAGTCTAGTAGGCTTTTAGATACTTTCAGCTCCTGAAGAGATCAAGGAGTGAAGACATAGCATCTCTGAAAAGCCCTAGGCTCTTTTTATTATTAGCTCTATTTATTATTAAAATTCCATAAGATTTCTTCTTATTCTGAGAAGAAAATCTTGGAAATTGTGCCCTACCTCAGCAATGCATTTAAGCATGGGCTTATACTTAAACTTTCAGTTATTTCATGCTATAAAAAGTAATTAGGCAAATAAACAAAATTAATTTGTTAAGTAAAAATCTTATCATTTTAAAACCTGGGCCTGCATGAAGCATTGCAGTTGTGGTACTTTATATCTGATTAAAATGCTCTACAATGCTTTGATTTTCTGCTTCATTAATTTTTTAACTTCACTATAAATCTAAACAAAATGAAGTAACTATCTAAAATGGAATGGTTTGGCCAACTGTATTACAAATAAATTAATGTGAATAATACAGGAGACTCTGGAAATTTCAGCTATAGTCACAATTCATTCAAACACAAAAACTTTTAGAACATGTCTTCACTCATTTTGTTCAGTCCAGCAGAAAGGTCAAAAGGTAAAATGGCTTCTCTGCGTGAATAAACTAGACAATATAACAGAAAATAGAGATTTTAACTGCAAATGGCATTTTGAGTCTCCTACTGCCAGCAGCCATGTTATTAGAAAGTGACACAATGCCAGGTACTGTAAGAGAAGCTCCATCTTATACCCAAATTGAAGCAAAACTATAAGACCTGCATCCTGAGTCTAAATATATATATGTGTGTGTGTGTCTATATGTGTATATATATATATATATATATATATAGTTTTTAACCAGCTTTAAACAAATTATTGAAACATTAGAACAAATTTGAGGGTTGTTATATTGACCTCCTAAATATGTTTACAGCATGATTGGTGCTAGCAATCTATGTATCCATTAAAAGGTCCAAGTACCATTTTGCTGTACAATGACTTGTGTTTTTCAAACAGAAGACTTTTTGGCATCCTTTGATCCTTCAGGCTGCTTATCTGACCGAGATAGATTTTTCGTTTCAGTTTCAAATATTTCAGCAGGTCACTGCCACTCTGTTGGCTGTCACTCTAGGTTATTTCCCCCTGTCCTCACCAGAGCACCTATATTGCTGCAAGTTAATTGTAGCATGTCAAGGAAGACTAGATCACTAATTACAAAGCCAAAAAACCACACAATACCATAATATAGTGACATCTGTTCTACTGATGTCATGCAGATTGAATCTGACAGTGGAAAAAACAACACTAATGGTGATAGCCAAATAAAAATCTAAATTAAACCTACCTCATATAGATCGGCAGCACCAAAGAAGCTGCTTCATTATAAGAGAAGTAAAAGCAAGAAATCCTTTTTCTTCAAGAGTCTGATGATTTATTTTATGATCCTTTATTTAATCTGGAAAATTAAAGTAATAAAAACGTTATAGACGTTTTGCATGCAAGAATGAGGCAAAAACGGTGTAAGAAGATACTTCTTCAGAACCATTGAAAGGGTGTCTGGAAAAGGCTACTGAGTTAATATTTAATTGGAGGATACATCCTGTGCATCAGTCACTACTGTAAAGTCTTTTGTCCATCTGGAAAAGATTGAAAAAAGCCTTTTCATAAAGATGTGGAAAGATGAAAATAATTAGGTGTGTTTAAAAAAAAAACACTCGGGCCACTTGTTCTGATTTAATCGGTAGTTCTTCATGTTCCAAATCCTGCTGCTAAGAACCAGACCCTTCTCAGCTTCCCTAGTCTCTAATGTCCCTGGAGAAGCCAAGAAAAGAAGGTGAGGTATGTCTTGCTGTTCTTATGCCCTCTGTGGCCTCAGTTGTGCATAGCTGTGCATAGCTGAGACCCTTTTTTCCCAAACAGTTAAGGATTGTCCAGCTACACGTTTGAAGCAAGATTTGCAGCAGCAGAGTCAATCATAATAGAAAAACATAAGGAGGATGTTGACATTGTTTAAATAGCCAGAACATAAATTCAAAAGTGTGTCTGGGGACACGTAGAGTTACAGATCCATTCTTCAGATGAACTACAGCTATGTGGAATGCATGCCCATTTTTCTACTGAAGGTGTTGTTAAAATCCATTGGCTATTTTCACATGTGTTTTAGGTCTTTTCCCCAGAGATTTATAAGGTCACTGACTAAAATACACACTCATGTTCTTCAGTTTCCACCAGTCTGCATTTTGCAATAACAGAATGGAACAGAAAGGAAGCTCTTGTTCACTAAGCATTGCAGATTTGAACTTAAGTCTCCTGAAAGTGTTCTGAACATGACTCAGTAAGTTAAGAAATATTCTGCATTCTTTTCAGAGTGTATTCTATGTAAGTAACACAAATACCTTTTGGAAACCAATCTGTAAGCTCTTTCAAGAATTATGTGTTTCAGATAGGCCAACATATCAAGAAATTCTGGTGGTTATTCTATAATTAGGAATCAATTTTGTGAAGATATTGACATCTGATATTTTTTGACTTTTTCTAGACAAGGGTAAATGTTGCTGACAGCGGACTAAGGATTATTTTTAAATGTAGGCATCTGCTTCCATTCTCATCAGAACTTAAACTAGAAATTTTTCTATTGGCTTGAGCTACTCTTACAATGAAAAAAATCATGAAAAATAATGCACTTTTGCAAAAAAATAGATATCTGTATAGGAAAAAAGTTACATCCTGGATACACCTCCCTGTTACATCCTAACTAATATGTCAAGGATAATAAATGTTTCCTAGATTTCTAACATTTGATTGTTTTTTTTTTTAATTTAAGTTTTACTCTTGATGACAAATGTCTCATCTCCTCTGAATTCACAGAATGCTAATAAATTAAATTCGGATACCTCTGAACACATCTTGGTGTATTTCCAAAGATGGCAATAAATGTGGCATGTAAAAATCAGATTTCTGTTGCATTCCTATAAAGTCAGTTACTAGAAAACAATGTCGCCCAAACCTGTATTTATCCTGTGCCACTGGCAGAGCACATTGTTTATTCTAATCATGGTTTTCATACATTTACTGAAACTCAAAGGTTCTGTAGCACATACTATGTTTTATGAACACAGCAATGTTTCACATCTTGGCTATCATAATTTCATCTCCTATAAAATCAACAACCTACATTTGTAGAATCTCTTTAATTCAGGCCACAGCAGTCTTTCTCATGTCCCTTAATTTCTCTTTTCCCTTGTAGAGTAATTACATTTTTGTTGAATCAATGGACATACCAAAGCTTTTGAATTTTCTAGTTCTCTCCAGAGACTCTCCGTTTTCAGAAGAGCTTTCATCTTAAGTTCAATGTCAGTTTCAGTAAATTTTGCTAATCTTTCAAGTTTTGTTTTGATTTTAATCAGTCATCAGAGGTTTACTCAGATTTACTAGCTAATCTGAGGCCAGCCCTGTACATATGTTAGTAACTGGAATCTTAAAAGCACTGTATTCTGATATCCTCACTCTAAATGTGTTTCTGTTATAAACGTATTTATAACAACATAAAACACTTCCTGATTTTGTACATTAAAATGTCCAATGCACAATGACAAAGGAACTCTGGAATAGAAATATAGTTTGGAAAAACTTTACCACAGATTTATCCACCTTTGGTAACAGGAGACTTGTGCACATAGCACTATTATCTAAGTGAGGTCTTGGAGAATTACCACCGAGCAATACCCACCATGAAAAGCTATTAGTATTGATAGGTCTTCTAAGAACCTAGGTCTTCTAAGAACCTAAGAACGTATTGCTAGTGATGTGAATGGGAATGAACCACAGTCCCAGAGCTCCTTGTGCTGGAAGGTTTTACCAATTGAGATTAAGTGACTGACTTTCTGTTCTTCAACATGACAAAACTGTAGTGACAAAACTGCTGTTTTTCTTTTTGTCAAACAAAAAAAAAAGGACAGTATCATGAAGTCTTCTGGTCATTCCTCTGGTTCTTACATTTCTTATGCAAGGACATTTTAAAATTAGTGGGTTTTCTAAAGTTGGCAGTGCAGAACCCAGCTCTAAATGCTAAGCACACCTTGAGGAACAGCCCGTTATGCTGTTGAATTTAAGGAAAATAAAACATAGCAGATGAAATATTTTGCTTTTGTTCTCTTCATCTGTTTTGTCCTTCCACTTTTACAAGTATCTGTCTGAATTTACACTTCCTTACAGTGAAAAGAATTCATTTTCAACAGTGTGAAGAGCCTCTTTTCAAGCTTTAGTGAAAGTAGAATTGAGTTCATATGAATGATTTGCTGTATTAATGGAAAAGTTGTGCTTTTGTTTTGTTTTGCCTCAGATGTCTCTCATCAGGAAGAACCAGCTTAAACCATCAATGTATGCAGGCCTTTAAGAACCATTAAGTCCATCCTTTGGATATGCAGTTGGTAAAATTTATGGATTATTTTCTAGCTGCACATATGTGACTGCACTGTTTGTGATAGAGAAATAAAGTGCACAAGCTTTCTAAAATTATCTAATGAAGGTCCTTCCAATTTATAAATGGTACTTCTTTAAGCCAGTTGTTTATAGGGATACTGTAGCTGTGAGTAGCATTCAAAGTACTTGTGCACTTTTGCTGTCACTTTTGCTTCCTCCTACAAATTTTTCCTTTCTGGAACCTGTTCTTTTTCTACTATGTCCTCTGCACTTAGGTGTCGTTCCTTCTATCAATCCATAGTATCCTTGTGTGACAGCTAATTAGACATCTGTATCAGAGATCAAAACTCAGAACTGTGATAAATTCTTTGTACCTTTAAGATAAGTTAATAAGCTTGATAGGAAAGAGGTGAAGAACGAGATCAGTGTATCTTGCCTCTTTGGCTGCCACTACATCTCTTTGGGTCTGGCCAGGGAGTTCCACTGGAGTGCTCTAGACATACTACCTGCAGATCATGTCTGGAAGGCTACATAAACCTGTACAGTTCTACTTGTGCAGGTGGCCTTTTCTTGCTAATCACAGCAAACACCTGTAGTACTAAATGAAAGCAGAGAGTGGCCACTCTCAGTAAATTAGATGAGCTGTCACCAAAGGTTATGGAGGAAGACAGCAAAATGTTTGTTCCCATCCATGGGACATGCTGAAGTGAGGGTTGAGTTGCATGCCACCAGAGTGAAGTTTTCATAGCATGAGGTGAACATATGTATGACATATCCTGGGGTGTGACATGAGTGCTTATGGCATGTTTTGGGGCATGAAGGGTCTGCTAGGCCAGTGCTGGAGGAGGGGGTAGGGTGATGGAAGCTGTATGTGGTGCAGTCTTTCCATGCTCAGAACGGCACAGGATGTCCTCCAGAGTGTGCCTTGGCATTGGCTTGGGAAATATTAGTTAGAATGGGCCAAAATGGTGCCAAGGAACATGCTTAGTCTTGGCTGGTCTGGATGAGCAGGTATAGTGCTGACACATATTCTTTGGCCTTTATCACTTACCAGTGTAAAGGAACATGAGTCTCATATGACTTGCTGGCCCTAGCAGCAGTACTCACTGGCCAGCCTGGTGATGGCCTCCTGGAAAACCTTCAGCACAGGAAGCAGACTGCTTATGTTGCTTCTGGGAGCTAAGGGGCATGAACTCCAAGTAGTCCTTTCAAAGGTTCAAAACCAGAAGACTGTGGTTCTTCACGCAGCTCATAGTTACGCTATAGAAGTCCTTGACAGGGGATACTGGGGAGGCTGAAAGTTTATAGAAATTTAGGGCCACATAAACTCACTGAAGAAAAAGCTGCAATGTTTACTGGCTTTGTGGAAGCTACATCTGACACAGAGAACCCCTAAAACAGCTTTGTTGGAGTTTGGGAGAATGTCCAGGGAAATTACCACTCTATATTTGGCCCACTTTTATACTCTGTCCTTTTGTTATGGTCCTATTATTATTATTATTATTATTATTATTATTATTATTATTATTATTATGGTTCTTTAGAAATTCCTCTGCCCAAATTAAGGTGCAAACAAGACCATATGCCAGTGACAATAATATGGATTTTATTTTATAGTAGATATGAGAGAAAGAGGATATGGATTTTATTGTATAGTTAACATGAGAGAAAGAAAAGGAGTAGAAA
>VZTN01030184.1:9825-104408 GCA_013400515.1 Erpornis zantholeuca | reverse complement strand
ACCCCAAACCTGGCTTCTGTGAGCTGTGCTCTGCCCCCATCCCAAACCTGGCTTCTGTGAGCTGTGCTCTGCCCCCATCCCAAACCTGGCTTCTGTGAGCTGTGCTCTGCCCCACCCCAAACTCAGCAGAGGATACTCCTCAGCACAGCTTTGGCCTTTTGGTGGATGCAAACCTTTCCCTCTGCCTGAGATGATTGAACAATGGGTTTCCCTTTATCTCATCAGTAGTTTGACTTTCAGCTCAAAGTCCCAGGCTTCAGGGGCACTCCTTGGTTGTAGCTTTTTAAAAAAAATTTTCTATCAGTGTTTGAGGCATGAACTATTTTCAGTCTCTGACACCTGGGTACCTTCTGTGGCTGCTGTGAGAGCCAGGATACTGAGCTGGAGTTGTCTGGTCCAGCTGCAGTGCTCTCCCATATTTATCTTCAGTCTCGTCTCTGTCACTATGCATGCATCCAGTGAACTCAAGACATACAGAGCCTGCTTCTCAGACTGTTCATTATTTTCCCATTACTTTCTGTGGGGATTTAGTCCAGACAGGATCAAGTCATGTATTTTTTCAGCACCTACAGACCTAGGGCCTTTTGTCACCATAAGCTTCCTGCTTAGCTTAGTAGGCTCTTCTTTAACTTTTCTGTCATTCTTCCACTCAGCCAGAGCAGACTATTTCTTCTAGGAAGCAGAAATTTGGCTTTTTAGGCCATTAGTGCCTCTGCTTGTAAATTATCTTGCCCCCAGAAAAAGCTGCTGTAATTCTTTTAACACTGCTGGGCAATAAACCCTTTCTTTCTCTTGTAACTTTTCCTGACAGCACTTTGTTTATCTATTCCAGAAAGTCTGCCATTCTAAAGCTTTGTTGGTAGCTGGTGGAAGAAGTCTTGGGCCTATTTGCATTCTGCATCAGTGTGCAGTGTCTGAGCAGCAGCATGAAGTGTCTGCACTTAGCGTGTCAGATATGTCACGGCTTTTCAATTTCAGCTCTGCTACCACTTTTTACCTGCAAATCCTTCAATAGGCCCATATTCTAGAAAATAGAGCTGTAATTTACTATGACATGACTTCCCCTATTAAAAATGAGTACATCTGTTCACTCAGCTATGGGTTCCTCGGCAGCCTCCGGTAGCAGCATAATTAGAGTTCTGATTGCAACCTGCTAATGATTCCTCCCCCAAATATCTCCCAATCTAATTTTAAATGCGACATAACAAATGGTGCTAATAAACAACAAGGAGAGAACATGATAGGGGTAAATGAGTTATAGCAGTATAACAGAGGAAAATTTATTTAAGCATAGATATGAGTGTGAACTCACAAGCTTATATAGTCACTAGATGTTTAAGACTGCATAAAAAGACAAAGACATAAATGTGAAATAAATTCAAGACCATATCATTGGTTTTATCTTGCATGCTGTACCTTCTCTAAATCTTGTTAATGCTAAATATACAAACAGAAAATTTGCTTCTGTTTATAACATAATTTTTCTTTATTTTTAATAGATATCTAAAGTCTCCATCTTGTTCTAGAAATAAACACTGTTATTTCAGGATACTTGTTTTTGTCAAATTGGTGATTGTCAAAACAATTCTGAGACCTTCCACTGCCTTCAGATGGCAGCTGATCAGCTGTATGGTCATCCTGTATCTGTAGGCAAAGAACCCCTGAGAAAAGCCAGAGATGTAAATTTAAAGGATTATACCATTGAAGTTTCTGGTATTGTCAAAAGCTTTAATTATTAAATCAATATAGAAATGGGAGGGATTTTTATCACAGTGAAGGAAATAGTTCTTTTGCTGTTGATTTCCATAGGTTCAGGATTCTATCTACAATGGAAAAAGGAACTTTGATTTACTAGATTTAAAATCTTACTAACTTTGCAATATGTTTAATAATAGAGTGAAATATTCAGTCTTGGGCAATCCAGCTGTTCTGTTAAATGCTACAGAAGCACCCTCAGGTAAAGTGTCAGTGCTTTCCTCTCCCTTTTGTTTTTGCAACTTGTGTTTATCATTGAACACCATATGGTGCAGGTTCTTTACATCATTCATCAAGATAGCATCATGCATTCTGTTCCCCTGTTGTACATGTTGGTGTCAGTCATCCTGACTTCAGAATAAAGAGATTTTCCAAAGGTTTTTTGTTTCCAACAATCAAATGCTGTTGATTAATTATTTATGTAAACTTAATTATTGCCTATTAAATTTATTTTAAAGGTGTAAATAAAGCTATCAATATCTTATACATCAAAGAGTAAGCAGATTGCCCAAAAAGATCAGAAAGAATCATTCTTCCAATGCTGTAACTGATAATTAGGTGGGTGGTTATGAACAGGGTTTTTTCTTCACCTTGCAGTATCAGATATTGATCAGAGATTGAAACAAGATTGTATCTGTTGATCTACTGTCTTTCTAATTTAGAATCTTACGTTTTTTAAGTTTTGGCATTATTTTGTAGATTAAATACACAGACATACTAGAATAAGTTATTCTGCAATTCAGTCATCGTTATTAGGATTGCCAAGGAGGAGGTCAGATATAATTAGGAAAATTTACACTTTTTCAGCAATGTAAAAGTTACAAGTTTCTATAGAAATATTTTGAAAGTATTGAGCAGGAGATGAGAGTTAAGGAAGTAATAACACTTTTTTTTTTTTTTTCCATTTGAAATTAATGTAGAGCTGCTCTTAGGATGGATTATTTGTTCTATGCCAAAATGTGTTCCCTTTAAATGTTGTTTTATTCTTCATCTGGCCAGATGGCATCTTTGTTTTTTATTTGTCATATGATGAAGTCCTGAATTTTAAAATCACTCCATTAACAACATATAGCCTAAGAATTCTTGTTGCTATAGTCAAATGCTCAGTATCAGAAGTTTGTCATATCACTTCTCAGTGAAATATTAACCCATGGTGATGCCTTAAATGGCTACCTAGAAACAGAGACTGGGGAGGGAGAGTAAAGCTTGGGGAAATCACATCATTGGCTGGGTTCTGGTTGGTGAATTTATGCTGATATAAAAGTGTGAAGAACTCATGACCTTTCATTGTCCATTTTGAGATCCACTGAGGCAGGGCCCTCTGGACCCCAGAGTGTACCTCTGAAGGCCTTTTAAATAAATCCCTCCTTTATTCCTTTATTCCTGTCTAGTCTCTCTTTCTAGGTAGCCATTTAGGGCATCAGTTCAACCTTTGAAGACAAAGTGACTCAGAAAATGCCTTGAAGGAAATGAACAATGTAGCTCTTTTTCCAGTTTTTATGATTATATTGTGTTATGTGGCTGTCTTCAGATCCTGCTCAGAATCACTACTATTTACTTCCATTACAGAGTGGTTCTTTTGGACAGAGTTTCATTTGGAGCAGGAGTTTCTGTAGTGTCGCGGTTATCACGTTTGCCTATCGTGAAAGGTTGTTTGGAACAGGGTGGAAACACCATGCCTTGGGGGAGCACAGTGCTTCTGACTGTAAGAGAAGATCACTTTCATGACCACTTGAGGATCGTTCATAAGTCTACAGGACCTGATGAGTTGCACCCCAGAGTCCTGAGGGAATTGGCTGGTGTAGTTGCCAAGGCACTCTAATTCAAATCTATGTATACTCAAGGGTTCCCACTGATTAAATGGAGGATGTTTCAAGCAGTCTTCGTGTCACTGCAAGTAGAGTAAAATTTCCACAGATTTTGCAGAGAACAGGAGATGGCTTTGAAATCCCAAATCCCAAGTTCCTTTGCAAGCTTGGGAATCACACTGATTTTGGTGTCTGGGAAACCTTGGTGTGACAAGAAACTAAGCTGAATTTTAGGCCAAATGAAATACCAGTTTATAATGTAATTTTGAAAATCTGCTGATAGATGCAGTCTTGGGGCAAATTAAAACCTCAGCAGGAGTAATACCATGCTGTGCAAAAAGATTGCAATTGATGCTTCTATTTTTTACTGTAATTGTCTGAGACCCTCAGGAGAATACATACCAGACTCCAAAGTAAAGTGCATTTGTAAGCTCTATAAACTGGTGTTTTGAACAGCAGAGGGATGTGAAAAAGAAAAATGATGCTTCATGAGGTTCTGGATGAGAAAAACAAATTAGATCCCTCTGCTATAGCTGCTGCTACTCATATACTCACAGGTTTGGTTTTGTTTAAAAATAATCTAAAGTGCTTTTTTATTGTAAAAATAAATTATTGTTCATAAAAAACATTCAGGAGGTGGATGTTTTATTATGATGGCTGACACAAGAATAATGTGCAGCACGAGGACCTTCCTACTGTGGCAGAATTCAAATGCTAACAAAAATTTAAGTACTCGTCTACAGCACAGAACAGATTTTATTGCACTGCCCTGAATGATCAGGTCATTTCCCCATAGGTAAAGAGATACAAATCTGGCTGCAGCTGTGTGTGTTCCTCTGGTGCTGACTTTACCTCTTGCAAGCACTGCCTCACCTCCCCAAGCCAAACAGAACTGAGCCTCTCTACAGTCAGAGAAGGCAGCGTGTTGTGGGCCCTTTGAGGCCCTTTTCTGTATTTCTCTGCTGTCCTCTCTCTGGACTAAGGTATCAGATTTGTATGATTCAGGGACAGTTCTATGATGTGGATTCTTGTCAGCAACCAAGGGAAGCAGTCCATCAAATTCCTCTTGAAACCACCACATTGATGCTGGATTTCAATAATTTATTCTCGGCTGCTCCTGGTCCTAACCACCCTGAAAAGATGCAAATAATCTGCCTTGCTGTGCCTCTGCTTCTGAGATTAAAATAATCCCATTTCAATATGAATGTTGTGAATACTGACCATGTTTTAAAGGGTCCAGTGACACATCATAATTCCTAGAGCAGCCAATCCTTCTGAAGTGAGAAAGGTAGGAGTCACACAACTGCTGACAGAATTGCAGAGGGGGAACTAGACTCCATTGCCTGCTGTTTCCATGTATCTGGAGAGCCAGCAGGTCGCTTGTTTAAATCTCACTGACTACGAATACAGTGTGTAGTGCTTACCAAAAATATAACTACCCTATGTAATAAATGCTCTGCTAGTGGTGCTAGGAAAGAAAAAGGCTTTCTTCAGGATTTTTTTTTCTTCACTTGAAATCAAATAATAAGTTTTTGTCAGCTGCTACAGGAGCTTTAACTTTCTGCCTCATCACTTAGAGACTTGTTCTTGCTGCCACTGGTTAGTGGTAAACAAATATTTGTATTCCTTATCCAAGCTACCTACATGATTTTTTCACCTTCAAAACCATCTCATCAATCATACCATTACATGAACATTATAAAAATAAATATAAGAAACTGCGATGTAAACTCTCTACAGTTAAAAGTAAAATCCGTATTACCTCAGGAATTTGTATGACTATTTTATTAAAAAAAGCATTGCTTACTGAAAAATATTTAGTAGAAACATAGTATTTTGTATCATCACAGAAGTGTGGCTGGTTTCTAGCCCCCATCAAGGAACTATGATTCATCAATAAATGAGGCAGAATCACATCTTCCTTATGCACTGCTGCTCTTTAACTATTTTATGTGCCTTCAACACTGAAGTGGCTATAATAGCAGTCACCTAGAATCTCTGATGCTTCAATATCTTTAATTTATCATGTGAAATATATAATAGATAAATGTCATTCCAAGTATATTGTTTAACATTTGTTGAAATGCACTTTTTCCCCCCCTTGTTTTTTAACTCTATCACAGTGACATCCAGTAATTGAGGCAAAATTGTCTATGTGCTTGGTCACTCGAGAAAAAAAATTGAGCCATATGTTTGTACACATCTCCTTTAGCTCCTTGTTTTCATTAGGTGTTTGTCAAGTGCTCAAAATTCAGAGTTTTGTCTTATAACATGTTGTTACAATTCCCCAAAGCACCTGATGTTTGAAGTTCTCAGCATACTTTGGAAATTACCCCTAAGTGATCAAAGCCATATGGATATATCTCAGAATTTTCTTCCAGTTCATTCTTTTTTTTAGGTTTTTTTCACAGAGAAATGAAAAAGGAACCACTGCCTTTGAGACTTGGGCATGTTTATTTAGGCAATAATAGCCAAACTCTGTAATAAAAAGATTAGTCCACTAAATGTGGCATGTAAATGTGGCATGTTTATGGACATTCTCCTTTTCTTTATTTCTCAGTGGCTTTTCAGTTTAAATGGTTAAACTAAATATTAAAAATCTATTTGTTCCTCTCGTGATAGGTTACCTGCAAACTGTTGGTGGGTTGACATGGCTAAAATAGCATATATGTGAGTGTGACAGCTATATTTATGTGACCAGATGAAACTGTTGTTTGAGGTAACTGGAACCACAGTACAACAAGGGGTCTCCCCCCATTTCTCCAGCAGTCCTTCCCATTTGGTGCTGCCAGCCAGGAATCTCGAGTCACAGACCAAAGCTCTCTGTCCACCTTTGAGTAGAGCTGTTGAATAAGGAACATGCTAGAACTGGGGGCCTGGGGGCTAAATACTGAAAGTGTTTGCTTATTTTGCCTTGATTTCATTGCTTCCTGAAAATGCAAGAAAAGTCAGACCAGCAGGACATTTCTGAAAAGGAACATCCACTAACTAACGTTCTCAGCCAGAAATCACCAAACTTGTCTTTTCAACTGCTTAGTGATTATTCTCTTCAGTCAAAGAAGTTTTGTGGGTGGATCCAAACTATTTTTCCAGCTCTTCATTTCACAAGAGAGAAACGATTTTCCTTGTTTGTAACTTGATCCAGGCTTCTGTTTAGGTCAGCAAACTGGAAAAAAACAGTGATTTGCATAGTTCTGTGACCTTCTGTTAGAAAAAAATAACAAACATCTACAAAATAAGTATAGCTGGGTCACAAAGCTGGACTAGGGCTGCTCCTACTTCTTCTGCCTGCCAGGGTGCAACCTGTGAGGCCCTGGAGTCTGTACCTGTGGGTCAGGGTGCCAGGGCCTGTGCCTGCAGGGAGCTGGGACGTGCACGGATCCAGCAGTAGAGACACTGAGTATCTGCACTATGTCCAATGCTGCTCTAAAAGCTGCAATCTGGGAACACCGGTCAGAAAAATCAGCTAGAACAACACACCTTGCTACCCCGTTCACATAATTTCCTTTACCACGAGAGAGCCATTTCAATAATTATGATTCAAACCCCTTGTGTTATTGAAATTCTTACTACAATTTATTTTAGGTACTGGGTCGTTTGGGTTTTTTTTTACAGACCCGCGTCTCCCTATACGACTCTGCTCTCCTGCCCCCAGCTCTGGGAGCTACCCTGTAGAAGGACTGCAGCCCACGAGGTGGCAGAGCTCGCCTTGGAGAGCAGCCTTTGGCGAATTAATTTTTTTTTTTTTTTTGCCCCTAGCAAAGCTCCCTCCCCCGCTTTCTTCCGTTTGCTCATTAATTGCAAATGTAGCTTCCTTTTTGCACATAAATCATAATTTCCTTAGACAAAGAAAGGAAAATATTCAGCCAAATGTAGACATGGAGATCAGTTTTTTTATATTGCTTTTGATTCAAATGTCCTTATGACTAGAAATATAGGAATTTTTGTCTAACTTCATTTGCATCAGGAGTTTCAAACTAGTTGAACAAGTTGTAATTTGTTTGACATCATTAGAATTTAACTCAGTTTCAGTGTTTCTCTCAAAACTTGGGAATGGCAAAACCAAATGAAAAAATGTTCAACCCTTCAGCTTTTAGAATAGCAAATATTTTTTTTAAAGCTTTGAAAATCATTCCTCAATAAGAAATGTCTGTCACTGTGTAGAAATTATTAAATTTTCATCTGATTATCACAGATATTTGACATGAGCCTGCTCAATATAACTTGACCAGTAAAGAAGTTCCAGCATGTGACTCCATTTGATTTTGTTCCTTTTTCCATCTTCCAGACATGAAGGGAGAGCAGATATGATGAATGTTATTCTAAATCAGAGTCAGTGATATTACTGTAGGAGTTAGTAGCAGTGCAATATTCATAATAAGTGTGCCGATCTCTATAAGAAAGCTGAACAGGAGAGTTATTTAAAGAGATTAAATGATGCAGAATAAAGCTTCCAAAAGCTGTAATTGAAAGTGACAGAAACATTAGCTTTGAAACAAGTAACATTTAATCACACAGATTATACAGAAACATAATTTTTGTACGTTGTTTTCTTCAATAGAATTTAATTTTAATCTGTTGAGACAGCTCATCATTTTCAGCTGCCTACTGCCAGCAGCCTGTCAGAGTATGTAAACGTACAGCTACTGTGAGGAGGGAGACCTGTTCTCTCCAACACTGGCCTCGGTTTATGCATGCCTAAAATTTCAGGTGCTCCTGCCTGCACCTGCGGGTTGCACCACTTCTTACCTTCGTATGCACCATTTGAAAGGTTGAACTTCTGAACTTCTGGACAAGCAGTGTAGTCCCAGTGAAAGCATCATATTTGTGCAGTCATAAGTAGAACTTTATTAAAGGGCAAATGCACGAAGGGAAAAAGCATGAAGAAACCTTTACACAAACACACAGAGTCCAGGGGAAGGGTCCAAACCTTCTCGTAAATAACATTTGATGTTATTCTTCTGCAAGTACACAGGAAGTCCAAATGGGACCACAGTAGCTGAAAGCAGAAAATAATTTGTGCGTAGTCTGATTAGTCAGGACACAGAGAGAGTGAATCTCAGTACAGTGCTGGAATAATAACAGCTCCTCTGATGAGAACATGTACATTTACCAATGCCCCCGCTTTGACCGATATGAAACCGAGCCCTGTGTTTGCAGAACGTGTGAGCAGGAGCAAATGTGACCTTCAGGAAGAGCGATATGAAGTGCCTTTGCCTCCTGGGGACTCAGAAGGGCAACAGACAGGAGAAACTCACGTTGACACTAACCTGTTGTTCATAGCAGCCAAGAAGTACATGTGAAAGCATGTCAAAAACTCCAAGCACTTTGGATGGTTACCATCAAATTTCTTGAGTTTATTTGCTCTTGTTATAAAACTTGTTTGAAAGTGAAGCCAGCTGTGTGAAAAAGGTTTGAATGACAAGGTTGTAGGGAGGTTTATTTTATTTTTCTCTAATAGTGCTTTTCTTTTCTAATATGGAAGTTTAAAAAAAACAGGATTCACCTGCATTTCCCTCTCAGCTCCCTGCGAAGTCTGAATTATTTAGAGATGCCTTTCATTTTAGGTAAAGTCATATCAACAGTTCAGATTTTCAGAAAAGAAGTATTTTGTATATAGAGCAGTTCATTTTGGCTTTTGGTGAGTATATTAAAACAGAAGCAGTTTCTTGTGAAACATTTCTTGTGAAATGCAACCAGGGACCAGATCCTGACCTCTTGAATTTGGAAGAGACCAGGGCATTATTAGTAAGTCCCAAGCAGCAGTCCTGGCTGTCCTCCAGCCCTTGGGGCACTGCAGCAGCCATTCCTGTCCTGTGACATCTTATAGCTGGCCAGGACCTATGGGGACCTATTCAATACCCTAACAGGGTTCATGCCCTCCCCCTGGTCTTTGACAGGGAGAACCTGAGCATAGGATGGGGACATAAGAGCCCTAGTTCTGGGCTCACTGCCTGGAAATGTTTGGCACTGCAGTTCCCATCATGGATGAGATGGCCTCAATGGGTAAGGTAAAGGGGCGTGGGGGAGAAGACGCAAGATGCTTCCACCCTCACCATGACAGCCAGGATACTGCTCATCTGAAATGTAAGACCTGGAGGCCCAACACAACACAGAGTGCAGGGAAAACCGTGAGATTTTGCTTCTTTCACTGCTCAGACACTTCCTATGGACTGCTCTTCTGATGAGAATATCAGTCCAGAGTGCAGGGCTGGGTCTGCTGTGACCTCCCCTCCTGCCCCACAGGTCAGGCTGGGGTTCGTTCTGCTCCCATGGCACAGGTCTGGCACTCATGACTGAGCACCAGGGCGGGTAAAGTTTTGATAAAGGAACCAAAAGTTCAGAATACACTATTAAATTATCTATATCCAAAGTAAATGATGCTATCTTCAGGGCAGGGACTGTCTTACCACATCTGTTTGCAAATGTTTGAGCCTTTCACCCTTTGTCAGTAATAAATGATAACATAGCAAGGAAGGAAAATGGACTTCAGAAGAAACTGCTGGCTTAAAAAGAGCAGCCAGAGAGATTAAGCCTACAGGCATAGCTTTAATGGTGATACTGCCACTGAGAGAGACACAAGCTCTTGCCAAAGGGCTATTATAACACTCTGTTTATTACAGTGTTCAGTACAGGACATGTAGTCACCCTAGCACGGAGTAACACTTGCTATATTGTGCTCAGAATGAGTAATGAATATCATGTGAGCACAGAATGTATCAGATCTTTCCCAAACTGTGTCTGGGCAGGCAAGGGGGTCTGCTACCTCACTCAGCAGGGCACTTGAGCTACTTTGTGCTACTTCGATGGCACAATGCTGCTAGGAGGTTTTCATGACTGGCTGCTTAGGAATGCTGCTTGTGTGAGGACAAAAGCCACTGATGGAAGGAAATACAGCATGATTTGGTCCCAGGGTCTCAGTGTCACACACAGTCTTGATTGTCTCTGAGTCAAGAATCTGCAGGGGTTTTGACAAGCTACTGTTGCCCTTTGTGCATCACATTTGTAACTGAGGGATGGCTGCAGCTGTGATCAAAAGGTCATAATTTCTGATTTCTCCACAGCTATTGATGACACCAATAGAGGGATTTTGCCAGATTACATAACATTCATTATAATCCAGAAGCAAAATCATTCCTATGTGGTACTTTAAGCTTCCCTTGTTGATGTGTCCTGGGTGATCCAGGCTGTGGAATCTCTCTGGGCATGACTGGGTCATCAGACACCTGAAGCCACCATGCAAAGAATGGAGAAGGGCAGTTTACTGTCTCACAGACTCATGGGCCTCAGGTCTGTGCCTTCCTCCTGTCCTCTCATAGCACCATTATGAGGAAATTAGCAAACCTGGAGCATCTCTGAATACCAGCTGACTGCCACTTCATTCATTAATCAGAGTGCTGAAGACCTGTTGGTATCTGGAGGGATGAATCTAAATTGGTTTCATACTGGTGCCTTTTACAAGGTCTCTCTTAACTAAAGTCTGTGATTTTGGTGTTGCAAAGACCTGGGCAGCTCTTGCGAGGTGAGCTGGTGACACTGACCAATTACACACATCTCCCAAAGTTACTTTTAGGGCATGTAAAGACAAGAAATATCTGTAGATTTTGAGGAATAGAAGTGAATTTGGGGAATAAAAGAAAGTGGTGACATTTTATTTATCTATGTGGAGTGAACAACCATTATTCCCAGCTTTGGATAAACATCTACTAAAGCTTTTGAACAACAAACTAGACAAGGGGGACCTGTCATAAAAAAATAGAGTGTATTTCTACAAAGAGTCTTATTTATCTGAGGTGATAAAAGAAAAGCTGAGTAGAAAAGCTTAATTCTTTACTATATCAGTTTTATAGCAGAGTAGCTGCCCATAAATCCAATGGTATTTCACCAGCATTAAAAACATAATGGAAAAAAAAGACATTCTGAATTCAAAGAGAAAACGAGATCAAGGATTAGTTTTGCTTATTTTGATAATAAAATAAATGCTATGAGAACATGAAATATCTGATTAGGTTAGAAAAATCAGCAAGGCTGTTCATAGAGAAATGTCATTGATGATACATTCACTGCTCAGTAAATTTTTCAAAAGCTAAGAGGATGATAATTCCCACTGTTAGTTCTTCATGTTAACAAACACTGTGGTATAGAATCTACTGTAAATGTTATCCATACAGCAAAGGAAGAACAAATACTTGGCTATGAAAGGACGCCTGCTTTTCTGAAGTAGCATACTTCTACTGAATTATATCTACCTTTTAGTTTATAATCCTTTTTGTTTCCTGTTTTAAAATATTGGCAAACTTTCCATTCCACATAAACATCTAAACTTCCCTAGTAAAAAAAATACCCTATACAAAAATTAATCCTTTCCCTTTTTTTTTCTGTAAAATCACTTTTTAAACACTTTCAAAAGCTGCCAATCTAGCAATTTCCCCAGATGTCTTGTTATATCTTAGTAATTAAATTGTAGTCTCTGAGCTGTCTTTTTCATAGCTAAGTTTACAGGAAATGCATCTTCATCCTTGTCTAGCACAGTATAAAAATGTTCTGCTGGGAATACAGTTGTATTTATTGATTTTTCAGAATTTGTAATTCCTTTCAAAAGAAATTTAGTTAGCTCATTTGAGCTTTCATGAACTGATGAAGGAAGAAAACAATAAAGATTTGAAAAGATACTTCTAGGGAATTTTATGATCATATAAGATTTGGCACAGGATCTGCATTAGAAATGTTTTCTCCTTGGTACCCACATACTCTTTGCAATATCCACTTACAAATAATGGCATTGGTACATTCTTCATTTCATAAAATGTGTCTGACTAAAAGATCTCACAAACAAACGAAAATATTCTTTGTTTAAAGCAATGTGTATACCACAAGTGCTAATGTGAAGTATCTTTGCATCAAAAAGCCAGAGCAGTAGAGGAGATAATCACCAGAATTGATCTCTTGGGAAGAGAACTAATCCCAGCATTCTGCTGGGAGATGGGCTTCTAGCTCCTTCATGTCCCTGTTAAAGGACTGATAGTGGAATCTTCCTGGCTGACCTTGGATGTCAGACCAGCAGCCACAGCAAGGCACCAACGGCTTTTCTGTTCTCGGTGACTGCTTACAAGAGCCTTGAGCTGCATGTGGCTTTTTGCTTCCCAGCAGATGCCCCTTGCCCAGGCACAGTCTCCAGGTGGCCAGGGAAATATTCTACCAAGGCCACACCACTGGGAGTGCGCAGCAAGCCTGCCATGATATTCCTGTGTCCTTGCAACTATACCTAGGGACTCAGTGCCAAGGCCTTGTCCCCAGCACAGACACCAAGGCACCCTCAGTGCCAAGGCCTTGTCCCCAGCACAGACACCAAGGCACCCTCAGTGCCAAGGCCTTGTCCCCAGCACAGACCCTAAGGCACCCTCAGTGCCAAGGCCTTGTCCCCAGCACAGACCCCAAGGCATCCTCAGTGCCAAGGCTTTGTCCCCAGCACAGACCCCAAGGCACCCTCAGTGCCAAGGCCTTGTCCCCAGCACAGACCCCAAGGCACCCTCAGTGCCAAGGCTTTGTCCCCAGCACAGACCCCAAGGCACCCTCAGTGCCAAGGCCTTGTCCCCAGCACAGACCCCAAGGCACCCTCAGTGCCAAGGCTTTNCACACAGCCCACGTCGCCCTCAGTGCCAATGCTATGTCCCCAGCACAGACCCCAAGGCACCCTCAGTGCCAAGGCCTTGTCCCCAGCACAGACCCCAAGGCACCCTCAGTGCCAAGGCCTTGTCCCCAGCACAGACCCCAAGGCACCCTCAGTGCCAAGGCCTTGTCCCCAGCACAGACCCCAAGGCACTCTCAGTGCCAAGGCTTTGTCCCCAGCACAGACCCCAAGGCACCCTCAGTGCCAAGGCCTTGTCCCCAGCACAGACCCCAAGGCACTCTCAGTGCCTGGCAGAGCAGCAAATGAGGCAGCATAGCCCACGGGCCACCCACAAACTGCCACTGCTCTCCTCTACCAGTGTGGGGCCTTAGGGACCCACAACCCCACCTTTGCAGGGCAATCCAAGAAACCAGCCTTATGGGATGGGAACCCCTCATATCACCTCAGCTGGGCTGAATTTACCCAAAGGTTTCAGGAGTTGTTTTCCAGGAGCTTGACATACAGCTCATCTTGGATGTGGAGGCCAAGTTAAAGCTTCCCATACTCTGGACTAGTATCTCAGCCAACTGAGTGTGGCAAGAGGGAAGGAGAAAGTAGTGTTCCTCTCCTGGTGACATGATTTCACATGGAAACATTACTGAGAGTCCCAGGCAGCAGATCTCCAAGAGGACATCCAACCCACTGGATCAGAGATGTGTCCTGACACCCATGCTCATGTCTCCATGTCTGTTTGGATGTGCCATACAAAATCAAGCAAGTCCCACAAGAAAGACAAAAGCAGTTCCCACATAAGGATAACCCAGAGACTTGTAATTAAGTTAGGCTACCAATAAATTTAAAATTTTTATATAATTCTCTTGGAAAGCTTATTTATCCAAGTGAATTTGTGCTGGGATTTCCCAACAGAATTTTTCCTCCAATATGCAGTACATCATGGTTTCTATTAGTATGCACCAATCCTTCCTGTTGGAGACGCTCCACTTTTGCATTAAGTGTCTATATAGTCAAATTAACAGAAATCAAGAGTCACAATGCCTTTTTACCAGATATATAATGGCTTCCCACCCAAATAAAAACATGTTTCTGCCGCAGTGACCTCCTGAGTAATTTGGCTGAATATTCTTCTTTTATGCAGCTGTGTCCTTCCCCAAACGCCTCTTAATAATGCAAAAAAATTCAGTGTCTGCTTTGCATTAAAAAAATACATCCATAGCAGGTCTTAAACTGCTGTACAATCACTGTATTGTTCTTCTCTAATGCAGTGATTGCAGCACTTTTTCCAGTTTTGCTAGTGAAATCAGGAGGTCAAAATTTGTATCAGTATTGACTGGGATTTGTTTTCATCCAACTATTGATGTCTTGGGTTTTAACTTTTATATTTTATAAATCCTGTACTGCCTAATGTGTAACTCTGAAGTTTATTGTAGCCTGTTAGCTTCCGCTCTCTCATGTTAGTTAGACATAACAAAGCCTCTCCAAGGCTCTCCAAGGACATTCAGGCCATCCTAGGCCCAAAAAATGTAAACCAAAAGCCTTTAAAGCGGGGGGAAGCTTGGGGAAATTACATCAGTAATGGAAGCTTTAACTGGAGAATTAACCCTGATATGCAAATGAACCAAACTTACAAAAGTGTGAAGAACTCATATCCTGGGGTCCATCTTAGGGTCCATCTTGGCAGTAGCCTCTGGACTCCCCAGGGTGTACCACTGAAGGCCCTTCAAATATATACCTACCTTTATTCCCTTATTCCTGTCTAATCTGTTTTTAGGTGGCCACTTCAGGCATCACTATATGCTTTTCAGTATGCATGCTTCTCATATATAAAGACACATGCTTTTCCAGATGAGATTCTAACGTGGATTGCAACACAATTTGCAACATTGTCTCCATTTACTGCTTTTTGTTGTTGCTACAGACCACCTTAAATTATTGTGAGATTATTCAGAATGTTGTAGCTTTTCAAAGCTGATTTTCTCTTAAAACACTGCAGCAGTTTTGTTCCATGCTTCTTGTTTTGCATTTGATAATTCAAGGACTCAGATTGAATGAATTAAATATGAGTCATGTACATTATGAACTATTCCATGTATTAGGAACACAGATGTTTACTGCCATTAATTATTGAGATCATTTTGAGATGAACTTTGTTATAACCATGAAATGAGCAATCTGGTGGAGAATACAAACCAATGTAAAGCTTTTCCACAGCTCTGGAATATATTTCTCTAGGAAAAGCTGCAGAAGTACTTCAAAAATAACTTTGAGCTCAAAATTATCTGAAGAATAAACCAGAAAATGTTTTCCATCTATGATAAGAGCTAAACTGGGTCCATCTGTATTTCAAAACCCAGAATTCTAAATCACTTCTTGTCCTAGTGTGTTTATCAGAAAAGAGAGCTGGTCTGAATAGCCTATTGTTAGTTACAAGCTTTGCTTCATCAAGTCAATAAATGGTTGAGTTGTTATATCATGTAGTTTCACTTCATGAATTGTGCATCTGCTCAAGCCTCAACAGACTGAGAGTGCCTGTTTACAGGCTGCAAACTTTTCCTAGCTCGCAATTTCACTTTTTAAAAAAGAAATTAATTGTAGCATCAGTCACTAAAGAAGAGAAATCAACATGAGAGTTAGGCTAATTAAGGATATTTAGCAGAGGAGTTTGTCCCAAACCTGTGAATGGCAACAAACCCTGCAAGCAAAACTTCCCAGACTCACTGTTTCCTTTAACATAACTACCAAAGCTAACTCTTACAAGTGTACTAATTTGAATGGCACAACCAAGCAGATTTCAGGCGATTATCAGCACCTTTGATCTCGTGATCCACATATGCAAACCTCTTTGATGTCTGGTGGAAACCCAGCATGAATAAAAGACAGCCTATTTTCTGAGCAACAGAGGCTGATCTGGAAAAGGTCAGGCAGAGAAAATGGATACATACATAAGCCAGAATCATACTAAAAAAAATCCCATCATTCTCTAAATGGCTAAATGAACTTTTCTGAGGCTATTTGCTTTGCTTTGTTATGCTTTAGTGAAATACAATGCATAGAGAATTGTGGGTGTAGCATTTCACTTCCTGGCTTTGACATTTCTGGTGGGTTATTACTGCTAAATATTTGTGAGTGTTCGTGACCTTCAGAGCTCAAAGAGCTGCCTCTGGGAGGTAGATACACACAGAGCCACAATTAGCACAGCAGTTCTGGTACCAATGGAAGCTGAGTTAGCTCTGACTTTGATTTCAACCTCTGTCCCTGTGCCTGTGAAAGCCCCTTCTCAGGAGGAGAAGGGTGCATGATAGTCCCGGGCAGCAGTGGTCAGGACTGTGGGCTTTGTGAGAAGGTGGAAGAGGTTGCTGCTGGACATCTGCCACTGGGGTGGTTTTGAGTTTCTGTATGCAGGCCCATAGCAGGGAAATACCCCAAAACAAGCAGCAGAAAAAATGTGAAGAGGGAACAGCACCAGTAGATACCTAAAGAAATAATGACCTTCATTTTACTGTGTCTGTCCTCTTGCCCTAAACAAAGGAACCTTTTCCGTAGCTTACATTTTGGGGCACAATAATTTTCAAGTGTTTTCATGTAAAGAAAAAATTCTGCCAGCTGATGTGAACATATTTATTCACAATGTTAAGAGCTCTTTGTTATGGATATGCTATTTTTAATCTCATTTCTGGATATGTCTGTTATGGATGTGCTATTTTTAATCACATTTCTGGTCAGGTCCTTCTAGAAGCTGTTACCTTAATTCTGAAAGGGAAAAAAACATCAGTCCTAAGGTCAGGTGACAGATGCAAACTGGCCATTCTTTCCCTCCCTCTACTGCTTATTACACTTGCCATGGGTCCAAAGAGTGACAAGTTCCTTGGTCCTTTCCTGCCACAGTGCTGAGATACTGACATACGAGGTTCGGGTCTCACTGTAGCCCCTGTTCCTGTATTGCTGGCTGCAATGCTGATCTATAATTAGAACATTTCCCATTTACAGAGAGTATTGCCGTGCTGTCTAGTGTCTAGAAACATCCTGATAAGGATTTCAGACTGAAGGGCATACTGAAATGCCCTTTCATGAGGGCATTTTCAGTATAGCAGAAGGAATACTTGGTAAGATCTAGGATGCTTCATTTAGGGTCTTTTTAGTCTTAAAAGGGGTGTCTTTCAAAAGCAGTTCCTTTTTTAAAAAATAGTAATAACTCAAAGTTTCAGATTGTTCCTTTGATCACAATATTTCATGCATATTGGTGCTCTATAAGACCTCCAAAACTATCTCAGGGAATGAATGGCAGTACAAGGACAGTCTTCTCTTTATTTAGCATTTCTGGAAAAGTGGATGCCAGAATCTGGATTTGTAGTCACATATGTTAGGATGAAAAGCCATCAAAGCCCAGAGGCAGAGACCCCAGCATGATGACATCCAATCTGACTGTCCAGTGCCACCTCAGAGGCAGAAATTTGCAGTTCTGAGTTATTCACCTCAGTTATCTTACACAGCTGAGTTAGGTGCCAGGCTGTAGGATGTAAAACACCAGGGTGCCAAGCAAAGGGATGCAGAGAAAATACTGAAACAAGAGATGACTCTGAAGTTCCCTCTCCCTGTCCCAGGGATTCTGACAGCCAAGTGAGAGGGCTTCATAGCTCTGAAAACCTCCAGCCAGTTCGGTTGCTGCTTGTGTATGAATAGCTCTGTGGGAAGAAGATGCCTAGCAGTAATGGTGCTGTTCCTCACATTACACCTGGTGCAGGTGATGGACACCATTCCACAGGGCTGTTCATTCAGGTGACTTTGGAATAGCAGCAGGCGCATGAGCTCCCTGCTTTGGGCTGAGCTCAGTGGTGTTGGCATGGGCTGGGTGTTGTGTAACCATCCCCGATAAACAAAGGATTCTAGGCAGCCCACCAACTAGCTAGAGAATGCCTAAACACACCGTGAGACAAAATATCTGCCGAGACACTCATCTCATCCAAGATAAGAAGGCCTCTGGGAATACACATTAGAAGTACTTTAGGTGCCGAAATAACTTCACTGATGACAGCTTAGGTGCCTTTCAGGTATGCTTGCCACAGGCAGAATTGTTGTGACTCACTCCCTTGAATGCAGGCATCTAAATTCTGCTTGAGCTATGCCATAGGCATCTAAAGGCCTTTGCAATCTTTTCCAAACTATTTGAATTTATAAAAATATCTTGTTTCAATAATATGTCAAGGATTCAAATAGTTTCTCATTTTACTATGTAAACGAGTAGGAGGTGATGTTTTAGATTTTCTAGATTCCTTCATTTTCCTAACATATTTACCAGAATAGGATTTAAATTAATCCAGCACTTCTAAAGTGCTTTTCATTGGTTTCACCACAGTTACATGTAAAAAATAAAATTTCTGGACAGTATTTCAGGACATCTTAAGTTGCTTTGCCAGCTTTTTTTGCAAACATGATTCTGAGGCCAGATTTTTGTTGTCCCAGAATATTGTTTCAGATAACATCTAGGCACTGTTTTGCATTTTATATAGTACCTTTACACCTTATTTGCCAGACAAGCCCCTCAGCTTGTACAAACTTTTTTAAAAATTCCCCACAGCAATGGAAATTTAGCTATAACATGAAAAGAATCTGAGTGAATGTGCTAATTTATAAAAATTGGAAAATAGCTTTCTTTTTTTGTCTGAAGTGGAGTCTTTTCATTAAGAGCTGGAACTGTAACTTGGGGCTGGCCATTTGAATGGTCCTACTGAAGACAGAGCAAAAGACAAAGGCTGATCAGCTATGCAGAGCAAGACTGTGCTGTCTAACCAGTGTTAGCACTACAAAACCCAGAAAAATAAATCTGTTGCCACAGCCTATGATTTTTCCTGGTTTGCAGCAGTCCTATTTAATAAATCTTGCATCCTGTTGTGCCATATGGGCATTTAGTTAGTGGCTGTAGCTTCAGCCAGGTAATTTATTACTACTACTGAGAGGTCCTTTTGGATGGATCTATAATATTACCTGCACTGGAAGTTGTTCTTCTTCCAGACATGCACACCAGGAAATGTTAGCAATACTACATCTTCCCCCAGATCAGCTATCAGTGGTAAGCTGCTCCACATTTGTCTCTGTGGTCTTTCACATTGCTAAGGCATGAAGCAATGAAGCAATGAAGAGGGAGCACATCCAGACTGGCATGGTGATGGCTGTCCCAGGGACAGGGGACTCCTGGGGATGGCAGGAGCCCACTGCCTCCTCCTCCTCCTCCTCGTCCTCCAGTCGGCATGCTGGCATTCAGGTATCACAAGGTGGTGCTCTTGTACTCATGGCAAATTATTCAGGGGCCAACACTTGAGGTGCCTGAGGCTCTCTTTCAGCCTTCTGCTACACGGGACAAGCTGAGCTAAGCAGTACTGTTGGAAGCTGCATGCCTGCTATCCCAGAAGAGACATGTGGTGAGAACAGCATCTCCAAGGATGTGCTTCCCTGTGGAAGAAAAGGTTAAATGCTGCACGCTCACAGGATCAGAATGCATTGTGATACCATGAGAACTCTTCTTGGTGCCTCATCAAAAGGCATTCTCTTGAGCAGATGTCATAAAATCTGGGCTTAATGCTTCCTTCATGTTTGTTATTCTCCTGTGGGAAGAGAAGTAGACCCAGAAGATCTGTTCTATAGACTAAGAATCTAACTATCCATTTCCATCATCTTAAAGCTGAGCTCACCACTCCTCCCCTAAATGAAATACTTTGGCCTTGTCACATATTGGTCTGATACATCCCATTTAAAACAGTATTCATCTTTTTTACCCCAGCAAGAGTCTGTATTTTACTTCCTGTATTTCTCACATATCCATTGTCTTTTTTCCAAGGACTTCTTGGCTGTAAGGATGACCCATTAAAGAATTTTTGATATCTCAAAGGTCCTTTGCTACTGTATATACAGACCTAATACCAGGGGTCTAGAAATCATACAAAGGTAGTAGAGAGCAGGAGAGTGATTGTATATGGACGGTGGCTCTGGGACTGTTTAAAGATGATAAAACATCTCCTTTTTCTACAAATCTAGCAGATGGGTCTTATTATAATGAGTCTGCAGGAGGCTGTTTCAGGAGGCTGGAGGATGCAGCAGTCTTGTAGCTAACAAGAGTAATTGGATTACAGAGTAGGTTGCTGTGGTTGCTGCTCCTTGTGTACCTGACTGAGAACCGAACATCTCTCACTCCACATTTCTCTGAGCAACCCCTCTTTGTACATCCTTCTTACTGCAAGTAATAGGCTGTGTCTGACAGGTGTTATTTTGTACAAGAGATAACACATTACTGAGAGCTCTGAGCTGTACTGTAATAAGGCCACAGGTCTACAGTTTTAAGTTACATACTGGTATACAGAAACCCCACGCTTGTTACTTTTGGTTTTCTTTGAAAATTTTCTCTCCTTTTCATGTTTAGTAATCTTCTTTGTTCTCTATATCTTATAACAAATTCTGTGTGCCCAGCTTTTACCTATTTCTTGAATATTTCAATGTCACTTTGCTGAAGTGCGGCTCATATTGAAATGCTGTTGTCACCACTCCATGCACTAGTAATTCATATGCATGCAAATAAAAATAGTACTAACTTGTACAAGTTGGGTACAAGGTCTTCTACAGTTAAAATTTGCTGCAGGATCCATTGCTGACAACTTTGCTGCAAAGAAATACAGAGAGAGTTTGAGCTTCCTGCAGCATTCTGGAAAATAGAAAGAGATATGTAAAGAACAAAGCAGCTTTTCTCTCTCTCACTCAATAGAGTTTCTTATTCCTATGACCACCACAGTCTGATTTTAACACCAGTATGACAGCATTCTCCATCTTCTCTTGAAACGTTTTCTCTAGCTGAAGGAAAAAATTGCTTGTATTTTCTGTAATCTTATGCTGTGAGGACACTGGAAAGAACTGTGAACAATATGTTCCCTACTTGCTAGGACAGACAATGTTAATGACAAAGGAAATTCTATTTTACAATCTATTGGATTCCATAAATGTGGCTATATTGACTAAAGCAGCCTGCAGTAATAATATTAAAAATAGAGTTGAAACAAAATTTGAGTGTATATTGGCAATGAAGTTGTTCAATGTGATTGTAAATTTCAAATAATGTATCAGGAATTTTAATGCATCCTGCCACATGCTTTTTTACACTTCAGGATAGGGTTATAATTCATAAAAAAAGTCCACAGCAGTCCAGCACATAAACATGCACAAGAACACTCAAATGACCTGAGTGTACCTTCAGCAAATTTCAGACGGTGCCAAGCTGAGTGGTGCAGTTGACACACCTGAGGTATGGGATGTCATCCAGAGGAACCTGGATAAGCTGGAGAAATGGGCCCATGGGAACCTTGTGAGGCTCAACAAGACCAAGTGCTGGTGCTGCACCTGAATTGGGGCAACCTCCAATATCCACACAGGCTGGGAGATGAACAAATCCAGAGCAGCCCTGCCGGGAAGAACTTGGGGGTGCTGGGGGATGAGGGGCTGGATGTGAGCCAGCAAAGTGTGAGATTGCAGCCCAGAAGGCCAACCATGTCCTGAGCTGCACCAAAAGAAGTGTGGCCAGTAGGTCAGGGGAGGGGATTCTGCCTCTCTACTCCACTTTGGAGTGCTGCATCCAGCTCTGGGGTCCCCAGCACAGGAAGGATTGACCAGCTGGAGCAAGTCCAGAGGAGGCCACCAAGATAATTATAGAAGTGGAGCACCTCTCCTATGAGGAAAGGCTGAGAGAATTGGGATTGTTCAGCCTGGAAAAGAGAAGGCTTTCGAGGAACCTATTGGTGACCTTCCAGCATCTGAAGAGAGCTTCAGATAGATGGAGAGAAATTTCTTAGAGGATGAGGCAGAATGGCTTCAAACTGAAGGAGAGCAGGTTTAGATTAAATGTTAGGAAGAAATTCTTTGCTGTGAGGGTGGTGAGGCACTGGAGCAGGCTGCCCAGAGAAGTTGTGGATGCAGTGGTCAAGGCCAGGTTGGATGGGACTTTGAGCAACCTGGTCTAGTGACTGCCCAAGGCAGGGAGGGTGGAACTATATGATCTTTAAGGCCACTTTCAACACAAGCCATTCAATGATTTTGATTCCATGAATCTCTATGACTTTGTGCCTGAATGTGTAATTAATGAGATCTCCCTCAGGATCCCTCATTCACTTTTCTATCTACTTTCTTCTGTTTCTCTTCTTGAATGCAAATTATTCAGATTCCTGGAAACATTCAAGGCCAGGCTGGATCAAGCTCTGAGTTACCTGATCTAGTTGAAGATGTCCCTACTCATTGCAGGGTGGTTGGACTACATGAGTTTTAAAGGTTCCTTCCAACCTGAACTATTCTATGTTTCTAAGATAAAATAGCTCTGTTTTGTCACTTCTACAGAGGCATGAAGCCTCCATAATTCTAGCTGAAGTTTGTGGTTAGCATTACAGGTTCAATACTGAATATCATCTCTGAAATGACTAGCAGAAAACTTCACAACAAGCTAGTTGGAGGTGAAGTGAAAAAGCTGGTACTCAGCTCCTGTGTTTCAGTTCAACATGATCTTGAGAACCTTGAGAGCCTTGAAAGTCCATTCCATTTTCCCCTCAGCAAGGAAAAAGGCAAAGCCCCGTGTTTGTGGCAGAATAACTCCTGCTCCAGCATGGGGTGGAAACAGCTGGTGGAGTCACAGGCTGTCCCCAGTGAAAAGAACCTAAGGACCCAGATGCCAGGTTGAATATGATCCAGCCTGAGTTTCCAGCACAGAAGGAGACTGCTTCCTCAGCTCCATTGCAAGGACCAAAGTCAGCATAGCAAGGACTGTTACTATCCCTTCTGCTTGGCACTGGGCCCTCTGGAACAATGTCCAGTTTTGGGCCTAAAGCCCATTCCCTGAAGGAGATGCTGAGGTGCCTAGGATGAAAAGAACACCAGGAGGTGATGAAATAGCAGCCCACAGCTATGCCAATGGGTATTACAAAGACTACAGAATCAAGGAAGTAGGAGATGCCCAGATGCAGAAGAGGCAATGGCCACAGATTGTGTTCTGAGAGGTTCAGGATAGAGTTTGGGAAAGAGTTTGAGAGCCTAATGAGAGTGGTAGTGGAATCTTCATCCTTGGAATGGGTCCTAAAAACTCAATTAGAAAACGCATGGCTGACCTGACCAAGTGCAGGGCGAACCCAAGAGGTCCTTCCCAACCAATGTTTCTGTGAGCTTATGATATGTTTCTAAGAATGCTTCTGTGGCAGAAGGAGCATTATTACTCCTGCAGGAGTCATGTCGGGTGTTGGGACAGTGCATTTTCCATGAATATTGCAAGCACACACAAGCCTGCCATGTGCCATTGCCAAGATATGTCCACTTGCCAAAAAGAGAAGAGCATGCCACGATTTTGTGCCAAAAGCAGAAAGCCATACAATCTTGGCAAGCGTAGTGCATGAGCCTATGGTTGGCATGCTCCTAAGGCATCCACTTTCCCTTCTTTTGCTTGGATCAAAGGCAGAAGTATTTCAGCTCTGCCCAGAGCATGGCGAGGACACGTGTTTCTCACAATATGTGCACTGGTGGTGAGACTAAGCCTGATCTGGCACATTCAGTGTTTTTAATACACTCGTAGAACGAGATCTTAATGTTACAGGCAGATTCAAGAACTCCGAATTCTGTTTGATGCTGACAGGATTAGAAGTTCAGCTCTAAGAACAAAGATATGTGGCTAGGGGCTTTGCTTCTCAGGGAGCACACAGGCTTCAACCCAGGCCTCAGTGATGAAACTCCAGACCACAGCTCTACTCTTGCTCTGTGAGTTCAAAAAACCTGAGCACCAAGCCAATAGTCCATCCTTGGGAAGGTCTGGTTGGGAGATTGAAGGGTCGGAGCTGTTCTGTTGTGCTGGAACCAGTGTGTGGAGGCATGACAGGGAACTGTCTCACTTGCTGTGAGACATTTGCTTTAGGACAGAGATGATCAAGGAGGAGACGAAAGGAAACACAACTTCATAAACCAAATTGGTTAAAGTGATTTTTAAAAATACAGTTAATTTCCAGAATGTTTGTGCTAGATAAAGAAGCTGGTGCTCTACAAAGCAGGAACACTACATTAAATGGGATAATGAATAATAGTATATCAAAGCATGTAAAGAATAATGGTGTGAGCCCTCCAGAGGTGCTGAAGGACTGCTGCAGTATGTACCCCACACAGGTTGGGGCCCTGTTTTGTCATATCCCATGCAGTCATTTTATCTCACCTCTGCTTTCAATATAGCAATTGTGATTAGACTAGGAAGAAATGGGGTATCTTTCTCTTCTGTATCCTCTCCCACTTCCATTTCTGAGAGCTTTATCCTGTGGAAGAATCATCTGAGAATGAAAGGGCTGTCCTTCTTGTTCATAGTTGCACATGATGATCTCTTGGACGTGATACGAATTCTTATTGATATAGCCACCAGTCTTAAACAAGCCAGAATGTATATAGATGCTTCTGTGCATCAGAAAAGCACAACCATCCAAAACAGTGCAGAAAATAAACACACAAGATTTTTGCTGCCGGCAGTTTTATAATTAAACAAAGATCTTATCACCAGCAATGAAGCGTCTGTCATGATGGAAGGAAGTTGTTTCAATTTTGTATTTCTTTGCAGGGTTCATTGAGAGTTTTCAATGCTTCAGTATTTCTTTTTAAAACTTTTGCCAGTGCCTTGCAAAATTGGTCAAAGCTGATGGTGTCAACATTTCTGTATGGGGAATGTGGAAGGCCTTTCGATATAAATCTGTGAAGTATTTTGTGAAGCTGGTGCCCAGAAATGGGGTAGTGCTGCAGCCAGCTGACAGGGTGGGGGTGGAGAAACAGGGACCTTTAGAAGGCAGAGTTTTCTGCTTGCATTTAGAAGGCAGCTCTTGCTCTTTGAGGGGTGCAGTTACCTCAGAGCGGGACAGATGTAAGTTGTGTGTAAGTTTCCCTACCCCTGGAGTTTGTATCCCTTCTTCTGAAACTGCCCAGGGAAACCTCTGAATAGTTTTTTTTCTAACATTCACTTAAGAAAAGGAAATACACATAATTTGGTATGATTTTATTTTTGTACTCTAAATATACTATACTGCTTTGTTCCCGCTTACTTCTTGCGTATTTACTCCTTTGGGCCCACACACCATAATACATCTTCACCACCAGTTCCCCATGGGATATTCCAGTCACGTTCAGTCCCTCCATCACCTCCACTGTTCCTTCCCTCCCACTATAACCTCTGGAGTGCAGCCAGTTTAAGTTCACACTCTATAATTGACTGTAGGCAGCTTCAGTGAAAGGGGTTAGATAATAATTGGTTTATTTCTGAGAAATGGAAACTGAAGAATGTATGGGTAGCAGGGGAAGAGTGTGTTCTGACAAGTACATTTCATTAGACTAATTAATACATCTTATAAGCATTCAAACCCTTTCCCACTAAAATGCCCTTAACTTTTATATCAGGACAATAAACCTCAGCAGTCTGAGTTATCTGGGTTTTATAGGAATTGAATTCCAACTGTGCACTGTTTGCCAATACAGTGATAATGTCCAAAGCTTCCTCTTGTTAAGTCTCCCATGCTTTGTCATTGAGCTGCATCAGGGGACTTCCAGCCCTTCTCCTGTGACCTAATCAGTGTCCAGCCTGAATGATGGGATGATGGCAGGAGCCAACATTCTTACAAGATGAGGTGATGTTGTCACCAAGTGGAATCTCAAACTGAATTGCTGTGAAGCAGAGTATTTCATATCACTCTGGCAAATTCAGAAGAAAACATTTTTTGTATTTTGAGCATATTCATTTCAATACAGTTTAGAAAGAAACCTAATGTAGACATCTTCCCTAAGAATATATTATAAGAAAAAAGGTCGGTGTCTTTAGACATGAATAATGAAAATTTCAAGTCCTGTAATTCTGACTTGCAATGAGAACAAACAGTATCACGCCAAAATATCCCACTGCCTAAATTTTTTTTCATTCTCAGCTGTACTTTTGGGGGATTGGGTGGTCTGACACATTTCTATACTAATTTCTATACTAATTTTCTGTAATATCTCTGCACCCTGAGTGCAAATTTAAAACAGACCTTTCTATCCCAAAGTAAAATTGGCATGTAGCCTTTTGATTCAGTTAGCAGATGGTGTATGGTATTTATGAGAACAGTTGCTAAATGCTTTGTAGCATGACTCACCACACTGATAGCTGCATATTAATGAAAAGTGGACACTGCTATCGCAGCTACAAGTGCTCTATTGTTGAGAGGAGCTGGTTGAGCTGATTCATATAAACAGTTTCCCTCAGAAGTTCAGTCTAGAATATTTGGATTCATCCTCAAAGTTCTGGTTTTATGCAGGTAAACTTTGCTAACTTTACTGCAAAAAGACCCGACTTTTAAACTAGAACTTTGACCTTAGTTTCTGGGAGGGAAATGCAGTTCATCAGTTTGGTTTTTTTTTAAATTAATTTCTGACCTGGGTGATATTTCTAGCTACTAACTGAAACTATCTAGGGAGAAATGAAACATATTTGTGATGCTGATATCACTATATGACATATTAGCTGTTAAACAGAACAGCCAGAAAGCATTCTTGCCTTTTCTTGGTATAGGTTCTGAAGAATTTTAGATAGGAATTTGTTTTTCCTCATTTTCACACTCTTAAGAAACCATTCTAGAGCACCATGATGGGAATGAATTCAATTCAGGTATTGTTTAAAAATCCTTGCTATGAGATTTTTTGATAAAGCACTCTGCCTATCAGTTATTTCAAGAGCTGGAAAAAACACCGACAGCATGCCATACATTTCATGAAGTTAAAAGGACCATAAAACAGGCCTAAACCACAAGACCATTAAAACTATTGTGAAGACAAGTAGATATTGTTGCTAAACTCTCATTTTGTTGCCTTTATCTTGTCAGTTTTTACATTGCTTTTGTTTGGTTTTGAGTGGTAAATCAGCCTTAATGGAAACATTGCAGCTGAAGTGGCATCTGTAGCCCTGCTACAGCTTGCTGTAGCTCATGTGAATAAAAATAAGCCCAAATATACCTAAACTAAAATTGCAGACCTTGCTCTCTCTGGCTGCTGCATTGCAGCAATCCACAGGGAATAGCCCCTGGTGGAGGGAGTTATACAAAGGGTACATGATTTAACTTTTTTACCAGGATCTGACAGGAGTCAAACTCCTTATAGTACCCAAAATACACCAGATGGAGGGCAGCTCTGAATTTTCCTCTGATTCTTCATCATCTATGCAGAATTTCACTTATCTAAAGTTACAGTCTGGATTTAAGGGCATCCAAGAAAAGAGAGTGGCTGGAAAACAGCAGTCTGGTGAAATGCCAGAGGCTCACAAAAAATCCAGGAGAATTTTACCATTCCCCTGCTGCTCCCATGAATAATCGAACTGTATTTAAACCCTCTGGGGGTTATTTTTTGATTCTTCAGCTCCCACTAAGTCTTGGTAAGCACAGTGAGCTTCCAGTGGGATCCTTAGTAGAGTAAAGTACAATTTGTGCTGTAGGCAACCACGCAGCATCTGGTGGCAAAGGTTGGAGGGACACCTTGTATTCACAGGATGTTGCAACACATTTCTCTCTACTCAGATGCCTGCTTGCACTTTGGCCTTGGGGTAATGCAGGGGAGATATAGAGACAGAGACAGGTACTGACCTTCTCAGGTGACCACCGACCCAGCAGCTGCCTGTGACTGATATTTCAGGCATGGCTGAAGCTCCTCCTGGGCTCTGAATTTCTGCTGCAGAAGACTCCACCTCTCTGGCAATGGTGCAGTTTGGATTTCCAGGTACCGCTGAAGGTCTCCTCCTGAGACTGCAACCACACAACTCTTTGCCCACACATGTACCTGCATGTCCAGGGGGCTCCACACAACTCCATGAATTTACCCAGGACAGTGAATTATGTATTAGTGTGTTTGACAAAAGGTTTGATGCAAAGGTTTGCAGCATAAAACTCTAGTGATCCAAACAAATGTGATGAATAAGAGGGAAGAAGTATGAAGTTCAGAGTTGGCCATCTCAAATGCAAGTTTGCCTCAAACTCTCCTTAATATGCATTTAATTTCATCCAGCTATTGCCCTTGTCTAAAGAAAAGAGAATCAAACTTCCCTCTGCTATCTTTTAAAACCAAACAAAGTCTGCAAACTCTAAAGGAAAGAGCAGCAAAAAATAGGGGGTCTGGAGGAACTAATCCATGAGGAAAAATATACATAGACCTTGGCAAAGTGGTGGCTCACAGGCAATGGGATTAACCTACAAATATTTGCTGGCTGTAAATACTGAAGATAGAAATTTAGTATCAGTCAGACATAAAAGGAGAGGCCTAAACGGAGAGGAAAGAAAATACATGGTGGGAATAAAGGAAAAAGCCTGGTCACTGAGATGCAATAGAGCTGGGAATTAATAGGTGGCATACCTATCCTGCAGGGAAGAAAGTGTTGGTAAGTAAATGGACTGAGAGAGATGTCAGGAGTGTCCATCTCTCACTGCTGTGGTAAGGTGGCTCATTAAATCTCAGCTGTTTATGAGTACATTTTTAGCTTTCAAAACCTGGCTTGGCTGCATGTTAAACACCATCTATCAGGCTGAGTTTCCCAGGCCCAATGCAAATTTGGGGCACCCGTGCCACCCCCTCTGCAGCCACAGCAGGTACCCACAGACAGAGGGCTCAGGCAGCTCTCCCATGTGCCAGCGCAGATTCACAGCCTCACTTGTCACTGCCACGTGGGCATAGGTCTCGATGGGGCAAAACTGGCTCTGTGGGAGGTCTGACCTTGTGTAGGATCAAAAAATGAAAAGCTTTGAAATTTTGTGGGAAGCCAGTGAGGATATTGGGGTAACAGAGCTGGCAGCCTCTGAACAGGTCTCTGCCCAAGCTGTACAGGAAGGTTTCTGTTCAGGCTCCCCTCCATCACCCCAGCAAGGTCTCAGACACAGTGGAAATACCCGTTTTACAAGGCTCAAATATTTTTCCTGTGCCTCTCCCTCCGAAGTGTTGCCAGACGGGGCATCTTCTTCAGCAGCAAAAGAGAGTGAAGGTTTGTCCCAGCCCCAGGTAGAGCCAAGCAGCCTGACCCAACTCCACCCCTCTGGCCAGCCCTGGGTGCGGAACCAGGATCAGAACCAGGCAGGAAAAAACCTCTGGCCAGCCTTGCCCCAGCTGCTCCCAGCTCGGAAATCTCTGAACAAAATGTTCCCGGCTGGAAACTGGAAACAAGTTTGCTGCTTGTTGCAGATCTGCAAGACCGTACACACGCCAAAGACAGTCCCTGTCGCTCCTCCCCGCCCCACCGGCGGCCGATGAAAGAAAGCACTTCCACTAAGGCTCTTGGCTCTTGCTAACAGAGAGTTATTTCCTGCTTGGGGTGTGCTGGCCTTAGCCTCTGGAGATGGGAAATTCCACCCTGAATCCGGCAGGAACTTATTTCACTGACCAAAGTCCGTCCTGTCTCAGTGACATTCTGTGGGAATTTTTCCTCTGAGAAACCAGTGGTTTCTGAGGGTGGAAAATGGAGCTTTGTCTAGATTTTTAATCAGCCTGGTTAATTCACCATTGGAAAATATTGTAAAATGACCCTTTAGTGAAGCACTACTCTACTAAGCTGGAATTTAGAAGGAAAATTAATTTAATTAAACCAGCAAGTTATTCACAGACTAGAGACAGCAGTTTTTATTACAGTCAGTCCACTCTAACCTGCACTCTGAATGCAAAAGTCAGGCTATCTGACCAAGTAAAGCTGCTACTCTGAGTTTAAAAAGCCAGCACTGAGGTTATGAGAGGTGCGAGGGGGGAAGGCCCTTAGGTCTCTCACTTCAGCTGGAAAAGGCACGGCTTTTGCACTGTGTGTTTACTGGTTTCCCTTCCCAGCATGTTGTGGCTTGCCCTTCTAGCAGCGAAAACAGCTCCACAGATGTTAGTTCATCAGGCTCACCTTATGTATGGTCTGAGTTTTGGCTTCGAGCGCTGCGTTCCTGCTGCACTCCCGTGTTAGCAGACACGCACTCCTCTCACCCCGCTCCTTGTGCGAGGGCGGAGCACGCAGGGAGCAGGGAAGCTGCGGGTCTGTGTCCCTGAA
Source organism: Erpornis zantholeuca (assembly GCA_013400515.1). NCBI lineage: Eukaryota > Metazoa > Chordata > Aves > Passeriformes > Timaliidae > Erpornis > Erpornis zantholeuca. The sequence goes on along the minus strand of VZTN01030184.1, from coordinate 74,155 downwards.
AACGATTTCTAAGCGGTTCACATTTAAGTGTCACCAAGTTAAGCAGATGCAAGAAGAAAATGACCTCTCTGACTGACAGGCACAGAGCAAAGCTGCGTGTGGGGAGCTTGCACAGCACAGCCGGGCAGCTGCAGCAGGGGCAGGAGGAGCAGGGAGCTTGTGGGCAGACAGCCCTAAAGCATCAGGAAAGGGAGAAAATCCCAGGTGAGGCTCACCCAAAGGATTAGGAGCACTGCCAGCCCCCCTGATATGTGGGGCTTTCATTGCCCAGGACGTTTCCACAGGCATGGTTTTCCAGGGACGAGGAATACAAGGAGTATTTTCCAGGGAGTTTTGGAATACAAAGCCATAAATGGGGTTAGAATAGCAACTAAGAGAAAAAGTGAAGAAGCATTTAATATAATGGTAAATGGGATTGTTTCTATATAAAACATTAAAGAATAAGGCCAGAAGGAGCAAGGCACAACGCCTGGCCTCAGGCTCTGGTGTCCCTAGGGCTGGTGGAGCAGGAGGGGCAGGGCTGAGGTGCTCTGTGAAAGCTTCCCGCGGCTAGGCTGGGCTGGGCTGGGCTGGGGACCCCCGGTCAGCCCCGGGGCCGTGGCAGCGGCAGCGTTTCCCTGAGCGTTTCCCCGAGCCCCGAGCTCAGCCGGCAGCCGTGTCCCACGGAGCAGGTGCTGCCCGTGGCCGTGACCGGCGCGCAGGCGAGAGGCATTCCACATGTGCTCCCGGGGTCTCCCGATTGGTGTGCTCCGCCGAAGGGGCTGGTCCTCGAAGTCAGCTCCTGTGCCTGTGACAGATGATATTTTTATGCAAGAAAACAAAACCAGGATATCTGATGGGCTGTGTTATCTTTACAGACAGCTTGGAGCTACAGATGCAAAGCGAGAAGTTTTGTGCTTGAACTTCAAAACTGTGAGTGGAATTTAAAAGCAGTTTTAAGTGCCTACTTTTTTTTTTTATTTTATTTTTATTTTGTGTGTGTGTGTATGTGTGTGTGTGCAACTTTGCATGAAGTATATATATCTGCATAACTTCATTATAGAGCAAGCTGTTGTGAATTCTCCTAAGATAAAATAATTATTGCTTTGGAAAACTTCGCAAAGTGTTAGCTGCATTTACAGCTGGACTAATGTATGTGCACACTGAGGAGGAGAAGGATGTTCTTTTCAAGTGAGTGCAATTAGTCTAGTTGGAAATCATTTCAAATCATCTTTTCCACTGGAAAATCTGTTTGAGCAGACTAGTTGTACTGGGGGAGAATCTCCTGGGAGTTATCAGCAAATGTCAGGCTGGTCTGTGTGTCTTTGTTACAGGCACATTTGATGTTTGTTTGTGTATGGAGAGAGATTAGGTTAAAACCTGCTGTTACCATTGTGTGGCACTGCACTTGCTGGATGAAAAATCTGTTGGTACCAGGTGTTAGAAAGCTAGCCAATTAATGATGATTGCAGGAAATTAGTTTAAGAGAATATTGTCCATTATGATGCAGGTTTACAGAACTAATTCTAACAGATACACTGCACTAGCACAGGAGGATCGTTTCTGTAGCTGAAGCATTAATAACCTGCTCTTTCTTGCATAGGAATAATGAAATGGATTTCTGTGGGAGAGCTCTAGGGGTTGATGCCCAGACCAGGAGTCCAAACCTGAGCAGGCACTTTGCAATTCCAGGCTGGGAATTTTCACTTCCTTATGGGAACTGTCCAGGATGGTCTAAAATGACCCCTGTCATCCTAGGGTGTTATTTTATATACAATCTCCTGTGACAAGAGCTATATGCTACAACTTTTCTTGATTCACTTCAATGTTAGTACAAGCTGAGATAAAGGCTGGAAAAAAAAAAAAAAAAAGAAGAAGAAGAAGAAGAAAAAAGTTGTCTTAAATCCTGTCTGGATTGTTCCACAGGTCTTTCTAGCTACCCAAAACAATTCCAAATCCCTTCTCAATTTAACATACATTTTCCTTAGTAAGCAGGCAACTTCAGGTTTCTGTTTCTTGGCAATCATGTTGCATCAGTTTATAAATTTATATTCTGGTGGGTCCAGGTGAAATCCAAAGGTTAAGTGAAAATCGTGGGTAAATGGCATGTTACTGCCAACTAGGTACAGGAGAAACCCCATCCCTGGTGCATCCATCACCACTCATTCTCCATCTGGGCGCTCCCAGATCATGCAGCAGCACAAACAGCATCTAGATGAGGTGTGGGCATACAAGTGCATTTCTGCTGCATTAGTCAGAGCACATAACATGGGATGATACCAGCTTTATACAACCAGCAGTGAGGCAATTCAGTCCACTGCCTGCTGAAAAGTAAATGTCAGTATTTCTTTAACAAATGAACTTCTGGAATAAATCTGTAACTTTTTGCTACTCTTATATCATCGGTTGCAGAGCTTTTATTACACTACTGGCATCTCTAAAGTCAGATATACTGTACTATCAAGCCACGCCGAGAATTAATCTGAACTTATTGGAAATAATACAGTGATGATAAATTTCCCTTACCTTGATTCCTTTCCTCTATCTTTTGTTGGTCACTACAGCAGGGACACCCTGGGTTTACCCAGCAGAGCAAAACACAGAGCTTTTCCCAAAACTGAATTTGGCACCAAAAGAAAAGTGGTTGCATAGAGAAAATCATGAAACTCAACATATTTCAGACAGAGAGGCCTTCTTAATTGATGTGGAGAAAATCCTAAATGGAAGACCCCTGCTCATAGATGTATAATGAATTGGTGTTCTGTGTTGAACAAACTGCAGCATTTTTATTTCAATAATGTTAAAATCAATACATTTTCTTTTCACTTTCTAAAATAGCAAATGAGACTTAAAAGAATATCTAGGCATACATAGAAACACATTTCAGCCAACTGTCCTTTAAATGCTTAAACTAAAGAGTCTCTATAATCCTTATAATGTAAAATGTTTCCTCTTCGTGTCACATAGTTTGGTTCTTCTTGTTCCCTTAATTTGGCTCTATTAGATATTGCTACCTGGATAGAATGGGCCATACTCTCAGCTAGCAAGCATGAATAAAGAATAACTTCACTGAAGTCAATGACATGACCCTGGATTCGTTCCAGTGTTACCAGAGTTGGAATGTGGTTCAATACATGCAGCTGCCATCCCTGCCAGGCTGGGCGAGCAGATAAATGAAGAGTTACTGCACTTGGGAGTGTTGCTAGCAGAAGGATGGTCCTGCAAGTTCTCAGCTGTGCTTTGGCCTCCTGCTTCTTCCAAAAACAAAGATTGAACGGAACAAAGATTGAATCTCACTTGTACTCCACAAACTTCAGCCTTGTGTCTCCAATCTATGCAAGGTTGAAGCTAAATCAGCAATGTGCCTTCATACCTTGTCTAACCCTAACATCTATCTCAAGCAAGGAAACGTATGTGTTACTCTTTATTTTCTTTCCTCCTGCTCTGAAAGATTTGGCATTTTCCTTGATAATTTTTATGTTTGTGGTGTTTTGTGGTGGTGATGTTGTTTTAGGAAGCTTGGCTTCTCGCTGTGAAAGTGCTGCTCTGTCTGATACTCCTGGAAGCTGCCTCCCCATTCCTGGAGAAAGTTCTGGTTTCCGTCTCTGTTGTGTGATGATAACCTCACTGTTTCCATGGCCACCTACCCAGCAAAATAATTCCCAGGTCTTTGTCGTGGAGAGACTAATGGGATTATTTTGTATTATAGGTGGGGCTTCCTTGCGACCGTTTTGACTTCCCTGTTCTGCATGCTAGGACAGTCCGGAGCCGCTGCACTACAGAGAGGAGAGGTTTTGTGTGGCTATCTGCAGGCTCTGTCCTATCTCCTGAAATTCATCCCAAAGGCATTAGTTGGCCTTGTTTCAAATGGGAGAGCCAGCTCTGACTGATGCTGCTGGTCAGAAATATCCAGTTTATACCTCTCTTGCTGCAGCTAAAGAACTGAATTCTGTGGTATTTTTACCTATAGCCATTCATCTCAGCCAGCTAGAAATGGCAAAGCTACAAAAGGATCTGCAGGAGATGACTCCACATAGGCTCTGGGGTGAGGCTGGTTTCCTAGTTACTCTGAAGGACAAAAAACATGGAATGTTCAGATTTTAAGGAGTTCATTACAAATGCTACCTGCTGTGAGGATGTCCAGGAACACACACATCTCTAAACATTCAGTATCACCAAGGCATAAACACACCAGTGAAGCCAACAGGACTGTTCTTTTTTGGTGTTTCCCAAGTTCCTAGAATGAAGTATGTTCATATCTACCACTGAAGTGGGGATTAGATGAAGCTAAGACTCAGCTGAACTGTAGCTAAAATAGTTTCTTTTGAAGTACTTTTTATCATTACATATCAGGCATTTTTGTGCTATGTGGGCATGTTCTCAACAACAGCACTCTATAAATCAAAAATAACTTACTGAATTCCATCTGTATGGGCACAGGGTTTACCTTATCAAATACTCATATGAGTATTTGGGCACAAGGTTTACGTTATCAAATACTCATATGATGTACGCAGCCTAATTACAAAACTTCTATTATTTTATTTTTTTAAAATCAAATCTTAAAAATTTTATAAAATCTTACCTTTTATGAGTATTTAGTATTTTGTAGCATGCTGGTAATAGGTATGTATCACAAGCCATTATTTTGGAACAAGTAGTTCCACTAGGAAACTGGAAAAATGTGCCTAAGACTTTTATTTTTAAAAGGAATATTCTGCTTCCACATGTGCATTTGTGAGATGAGGATATTTGTCGCGCAGTTAGTCAACAGGGGTTATGTGATCCAGGAGGTGAAGAGAAGCTGAGCACATAAAAAAGGAGTCCACAAAGTCAAGCAGGTCTGTGGACATAAAAAATAACACTTTGGTGGCAAGACTATTAATATCTCTGTTTTTTCAGGACTGAGAAGTATCACACTGTACTCTCACAAAACCTTTGCAAAGCTGGGGCCTTTGAGCCACCTGAGAGAAGCTTTCCAGAAGCAATGTGTGAAAGGAAGGGAGTTACAGGGCAGAGGAAAGCGCTGTAAAAACAGACTGGTCCTAATACAACACAAATGCTCCTTGAAGCTGAAAATGAGAAAGCACAAAAGCTGTCAAGGGGAAAGATGAGGGTATGAGTAAGAGTCATGTACCTATGATGTTTTTTGCCCTTTGTGCTATGTGTCTCATGCCTCAGGGTAAATGAATAATACTCTGTTTTGAAGACAAATTAAGTTACTTTAATTAATGCATAACACATTGTTTTGAAGACAAATTAAATTACCTTAATTAAATTGCTGGTTGTGGGTTCTCAGAAAAAACCCCCAACTGCATCCATGTGTCAAAGGTATGGGCATCATTTGGGATCACAGATGTAAGAGGAATGTGCAGGGCTGGAGGGAGGTGCACCGCTGAGCAACCCAGACCACAAACTCTCTGGCTCTATCAAGAAAAATTAGAGGGATCCCAAACACAGTTGATCCCAAAACCTTTACAGCCACAACTCGCTTTTTCAATGTTCAAACTACAGATGCTTTAGTGCCACTGCATTATGTCCTGAAATTACAGTAGTTGTGAGTGGCATATCTAGACATCATAAAAAACCCTACTTTTTTCACCAGTTTTCATATCATATAGAACCAGAAATTGATGTGGTTTCTGTCTGCCCCTCTATGAATAAAGGACTAAGAGCTCTTTCCCTGGCATGTTATTGTAGTGACACAAATGGGTGAATTAAGTATATTTTAAACAGGTAGCATTTAAAGACTTGGTTATGAGAAAACAACTGGGACTGACTCTAATATTTTGGAGTTTAGCCAAAGAAAAAAAATAAAATAATTTTGGATATTGTCTGTCATTGTCTCAAGCTGAAACTTTAAAAATTCCAATCTGTATCTTTATATCCTGTTATATATCTTTACACTTTTATATCTTTACACTTGTGTTCATGTCTTCATACCTATCTTTGTTAACCTGCAGAATTAAGCCCACCTAATTCTAATTGTTGGAAACAAATGTGGGTTTATCTTTTGTGCAAGGTAGCATGTAAACCAAGAAGAAGTGTCTCAAATGAAAATCCAGGCAACTGAAATGGAAAATAATTGAAGGCAACATAAACATTCATGATTTTTAAACACTTTCTGAAGTTTTTACGGGTGGCTGGAGCAGAGTCTAGTTTTGGGCTGAGCAGTGTTGCAAATCCACTAAACCTAATGGGAACAGAAATAAGATATGATTAAGGTGCCCTGAAACATTCTGTAAACTCCTCTGAGAACTCCCTCGTGTGTAATTTCTGCCTTTGAAACGTTCTGCACCAAAGCACAGCAACAGCACCTGCAGGCAGCTCAGGCTGGGGAGGAAAGATAAGGATGCTCTGCCCCTTGCTGTACTGAGAGAGCAGTATCAGGAAGGAGGACTGTGACTGTATTTGCTAGAATTTGATAGGGGTTAGGATCTAAAACATTGCAAAACTCCATGAAAGCTGTGATGCCAAATAGGATTGGGACATCAGTATCAGCATAGTCTGACATGCCTAAACACAAGTATCATTGTCGAGGATGCCTGTGCTGTTGCCGTTTCATCATTTTAATTGCAGTAATAGGCAGAGGTGAAGCTGCACGCAGTGCATGACAGTACACCTACACGGTGCGTCTGCACTCCACTTCTTCTGCTCCACCTACCAAAAAATACCTGTGACCTCGAGTTTGAGGTGATTTAAGCAACCCTGCCTGGCTGCAGGGCAGGGGTAGGGTATAAAACCCCACCCACTCTTCATGCTAAATCTGAGGCCTGTCTTGAATGCCTCATTTTCCAAAGTGCTTTCCACTATTTTCATGGAGGGAAGAGGAGATTTGCTGTCCCTGTTGGGTTCTGTTTGCTCTCTCTGTGTGGGTGTGAATCCCTGCAGGCTGAGCAGCCACAGTACCATGTCGTGCCAGGTTCACAGCCAGTGCCCTAACTCCCCAGGGCATCTCACAGGCTGCAGAAGGCACAGCTGCATCTCCTGACCACAATACCCCTGATCTTACCAAGAGGAATCCCAGGTGATGCTCCAGCACTCATTCATGGAAGCATACAATAAATGGAAAAGTTTGGAAAAGGTCTCAAAGGTCATTGAGTCCAGCCATTAACCCAGCAAAGTCAAACCCAGCACTAAACCATGCCTCTAAGTGCCACACCTAAATGTGGAGACACATGAAGGAAGAAGAAGGGGGAACCTTCCTGAAGCAGTTTTTCAAGTGTGGTGAAAGAGCACTGCATTGTCTCTCTAGCAATGTTGCACACAGTTACTCCATCACCCCTCCAAGGAATTCAGGCCTTAAACTTAAACATCTCCAATTATGCTGCTAGGGTCAGGAGCTGTGATGCCTCAGGTGGGTATCCAAGCCAGCCATGCTAAAGCTCGCAGTGAATTTCTAAGCAAGTAAGTAAAAATAACATTCCTCCTCATGTTTTTGGCTCTTGCTACCTCCATTCCAACACAGATTAAACAAACACACAGCAGCAGAAGAGTTGGAAAGAGAAGGATGTTTTTATACAGATAATTGCATGCACACCTCACGTGTAGTCAAGGGCAGTGATTTCAAATGCTGCCAGTGATTTCAGTGGCTGCTCAGTACTGAGAGAGGAGCATTCCTCTTGCAGGCCCTCGGTACAGTTTTCTGCAGCACTGAGGTTGGCAGTGATAGATCTGCTCTTCATTGCTGCTCTTCACTGGCATACAAACACCTTGGGATGTATGCAGTGCCCTTTTTTTACATTTTGGAGGTGACTTCAATTTACCTTTTCCCCAAAACTTAAATTGCCAAATGCTTCTGAGAAACATCTCCATGGAACTGAGATGCTGCTCCATACCCTTTGCAAGTGCAAATTACCTAATCTTGCAGAAGTAATTGACAGAAAAGTAATTTCCCTTTGTCATGACAAAAAGTATTGCAGTATGAGAGTAATGAGTACAATTTAAGCAGCTATGAATTGTGCATTAGAGAGCTCTAGAACTGAATATTGCTCACAATGAAATTTAAATTGCATTTCTTCTGCATCTCGCTGTTTATAAATAACACTGCATTTACAGCCATAATAGTCATTTTTGTCACCAATTTCTTATTGCCACTGACAATAGAAATAAAAGATCTAGCTAGCTGATGGCCACTGCAATAAATGGAGGTTAGAATACTCTTTATTTGACTCAAATTTCACTAGAAATGGAAACAGAACCCTAGATAGAAGCACAGCATGAAGTGAAATTGCCTTGAAAATTTAAGCAGACATTTAGCAACAAGTATCTCTTTCCATAGTTGGTAATTAAAAAAAAAAAAAAACAAAACCAAAAAAACATGTTTCCTTGAACGCTGTCATATAAACTGGGATTTTGATACAAATTTCTGGCTTGGACCTAATTCTCAGTTTAACTGGCAACCATGTATAGATGCAGAAGAATATGTAGTTTAATACGCATTGCAGTAGTCTCCAAAACCTGTTGGATCCTGCACACACACATACTTGCACCAGTCTGCAGCAAACTCTACAGCTTTCAGTGATTTGTAACACACCCTGTGCTTGCATCCATGGTGCAACAGCCCCCTCTGACCCTGCATGCCTCTGGAATCCTTTATTTGCATTTAGCTTGTGAGACTGATCCTCCTGTGCATAAGGGATAGATAAACACAGTCCTGCTTGTGGTGTTGATATTTTTGTGCCTCATCAGCATGATAGAGCCTACCAGCAATGCTCTTTGATCCTAGCAGGTCTTCCTAGGGGGTTGGAACTCAGACCCAGCACCTTTATGTGTGTTTTACTATGTGTGGGCACGAAAGCTCTCACGAAAGTGAGAGCATTTCTCAGCAACAGCTGAGCAGGTTAAGCTGTCCACACTGCTGTAGTGACACTCATGTCCTTGCTGCATTTTATAGGTGAGCAGGGGCTGTCCTTCACCCCAGGGATGGTGATGCTGGAGCCACAGGTGGGAGAGGCAGCCACATTTGCAGTGGGAGCCTACTGGTCTCCAGTGCTCTTCCTCCAGCCCAGGTGCTACATACCTGTTCCCCAAAATTCTCTGCTTCTCAGAAATGCTTTCTCTGAGAAATGCAGCACTACCCAACCGACAGGAGAAGAATGCAACAGCATCTTTTTTTTACATATATTTAAAATATCTTCTGTTGTTCTACACTTGAGCCATTGCCCTCTCATTTATCACAGTTTTTACAACAGCAATGAATCCTCAAGACAGGGTTTCAAAGAGGAAAAAGGAATGTGTTGAGACAGGGCACAGAGGTTAGTAAAGCCTGCCTAAGAGGTGACAGTAAGAAATGCAAAGCAAAGCAGGCATGGGCAGCGCTGTATGGTGTGGGTTCACTCAGCTAAATGGAAACAAGTATCCATTACGTTTTTCTAAACCAGGCAAAAATAATCAGAGGTGGAGATAAACTAGCTTGAGTGTGAGTACAAGCTCTGCTGCATGCTCCTCCGTGATAATGGGATAAGTTACAGATGTAAAGAATTTTTTTTTCTGAAGCCTGTGAATTACCTGGCATAGCTGAATATGCAAGATTTTAAAATATACCCTGGTAGTGGCCCTCACAGAGAATGAGTAATGGATCTAAAAGGTCAATGGGAAAAAAAGGCTGAAATAGCAACAAAGAAGCAAATGAATAATTTTGTGCTTGAGGGACCCTCTTGGGTTTTGCTTTTTTNTTTTTTTTTTTTTTTGCAAGCATCCCCAACACTGTTTTCTGCTGCTCTGACCCTTTCTTACCACTTTGTAACTTTACAGAGGTACAGATATCACAACTGGCTAATGCCTGAGAAGAAGCACAGGAAATAAGCATCCCTGTGCTGCCAAAAAGCATAAGAGCATGAGTAATGGAAAAACTAGTTTTAGGTGACAACTGGTGAGGATTTACCGTGAAAAAAGGAATACTCAATCTGAAAACTTACACCTTGAAATTGGTTGTAATTGAAAGCCACTACAGTAGAGCAAATTGGAAACCTTTTAAAGTGGCTAAAATATTTTTTCTTTAACTGAGACCTGAGTATTAGATTCAGTCTGAGAATAAATATTTTGAGTCAAGAATTTTTTGATAGAAATCTATAATTACCTTTGCAATATTGCTGGTATCCATCTACTTAGCAAAGACTCTGACTTTATTAGCTATTTAATCATCTGAAATACTCTATTACCAAATGCTTAGGGAGAACAATGTCTCTGTCAGATTCTGCAGCTGTTGAGATGTGTGTTTAATAACCTGTTATATTTCAGACCCTGTAGAAATTGGTCACTGAAACTTCTCTTCTTTTAATCAATCCTCAGGTTAAAGATATGGTCAAACTAAATCTTTTTTGAAGCTAGCTTCACAGAATTTTTGTCCTCACCTAAGATTTACATTGCCTCCAATTCTCTGTCAGCAATCTGTGTTCCTCAAAAATGTTTGAAAGGTTGTTATTTTAAGGTCATGTCCTTGTGTGTGTGACAGCTGAGGGGGACTCTGTCCCAACTTCAGCAGGAGCAGGGACTAGGAACTCCTTGTGCCATACTTCCAGAGCTGCAGCACCCACCCACAATCTGGCCAGTGATTCCCTCTGGTGATAAACCTCCAAACTGCCAAGAAAAGGATGGAAATAAGGCCACACCTGCCAGTGAGGATGCAGCCCTGGTGTAAGTGGGAGTGACTAACTCCTAGTCCCTCTCCTCCTTTTTCCATGAGATTGTCTGCTGGAGGCAGCCTCAAGAAATCTTTCTGTCACCTTGGGGAATATTATTCTCTGTGCTCTGTCCATGTCTTTTCTCCAAGAGACACTGTGGGGACAGAATGACTACGGGAAAATCTCCAGAAATTTGTCAGGGCTTAGACAGCATGCAAAAATGTTAATGACTTTGTACCTGGTTCTCCTGGTACAGCTGCACCTGTTAGTAAACCCCATCTCTTTTCTGCACGTGAGGTGTCTGTGGCCAAGTCAGTTAAGGAGGCTAGCCTTTGCTAGCTATGTTATTCATCCAACAGCTCCAGGGCTGTCACTGTCAACAACTTGTAAAGCCAAGATAGCCAAGAAAAGCCTTCTAGGGAGCCCAAGCCTTGCAGGCCATTGCAGGAAAGAAAGAGAAGGACTGGGATCCAGAATGAGGAGGGCAACTCATGCTAGTCTTCATTTAAAATACCGATTTCTACAGTTGAGGAATGAAATTACCTCGTATCTAGTTAGTTCCTCTGCCACTGACATTCTCTCCTTTGCATTCCTTTGTCATGAGTTCAGTCTGCATCATCTCCCCCACACCCTATAACCTCCCTCCACTGCTGATCCCTGATGAAGCTAACTGAAAGGCACAGAACACAAGGGAAACAAACTGCAAACCAAGACCGCTTAGTCTCTTTCTCAAGCATTAGGACTCCAGGGACAAGAGACTTGGCTTACAGTTGGTCAGGGAAGGTTCTGCAGCTGCCTGGAGGTGGGAAAACAAAAGTGTCATTATTTTTACTTTGTTAATGAGACATCAGGGTGGGTCTCTACAGCTGGAAAGACAGAGGGCAAATGGAAATGGAAAGGGCTATTGCACAGATTCAACAGATGTCTCTTAGCCTTCCTGGAGATGATGGTAATGAGAGCAAATAGTTCCTAGCCCTGCCCACAGTGAAGGTTTTCTATGGCAGGAGGACTCTGCAGTACAGTGACTGAACAGACAGACAGATGGCTTCACAGCCCCACTTTGCTCCAAACTCACTTGAAGGCTGGGGAGATAAGATGACAACAACAACAACAAAACCCAATAGGTAGAAGTAGAAATAAAAAGTAGAAAGAAGAAAGAGGAACAAAAGTGCACTTAATCTCGGTCAGATAAGCATGATTTGCAGGGTACTAAAGAAGGAGGTTTCAAGGAGAAATTTGGAAGATGATATTTTGAATATTGTTACTATGTTAGCTATGTTAAAAGTTAAAATTTAACTATATTTAAGTATTTTAACTATAATAAAACCTTTGTTTAAAATTTACTGTGTTAACTTTAAACATGATAGAAATAAAAGCAAGAGAGGCAGATGTTCATCTGGAAGTTGAATCTGCTGCTGTTAACTGGGAAAAGTGAGGAATAGTCAGTCTCATAGGTGTAAGTTTTGATAGAAAAAATGAGCTCAGAGTGGGAAGGATCACAAGCTTGTGTCCACGAGGAGGATAAGAGAGGATGGAAATTTGATCTCCTGAAACCAGGATGCAAAGAGCTGTCTTTTGTATGGATTTAAAAGAGGTGGCTCAGAGGGTGCCTGAATTTTACAATGAGGATGGAGTGCTGGCCTAACATTGCCAGGATCTGACCTTCATAGGGCAAGATAAAAGCACTGGCAGCCTAGAGAGAGCATCCTTGTGGTAGTGCTTCATGGCGGTGCTTCATGCACTGTCACGGCAGTAAAACAAAGGACAAGAATGTCCAAGCAATGTTTTAGTGGCACTGCCTCCAATGCTAAGCATGTCAGGAGCCCATTTACATCATACTGAAGAGCAGTCCAAATTACTGTAATTACTTTTTTTAGGAAGACTGATGTGCTTTTTGCCTTCAGGTAGTGTCCAGCTTTCCCAAGTCTGGTTCCTGTACATTCTCAAAGCTTCTTCTTTCTGTCTGGACTTCCAATTTCTTGAACAATTTTTCTCCTTTTCTTCCTCTGAATCATTTTCTGTGGTGGTCTCTCTCCATGCCTCATATTCATGTTATCATACTGACTTTGGCATATTCGCTGAATTCAAATTCTTCTTTAAAGCACTTTACTTCTGGGTAGCTCTCACGGGAAAACTGCCTCATGTGCTGTAGTCTGTTTCATTTATCCCAAAGCATATCCTTGCTCAGGTTCAAGCACATCTGTTTCACATCTCTTTATTTGATGTCACTTCTCAACCCTTCCTGCTTTTCTCCTTCCTGCTTCATTGTTTTAATTTTCTGTGTTCATCTGATTTACTGTGTGATCTGTGCCAAAGCTATTTGGTCCAATTCTAATCCTAATTATGGAAATTTACTCCCCAAAAATGGAGTGAGAGCAGTTATTCTGGTGTTGTCAATACACCAGGACCTGAATCTGGTATTGATTTCTTTCTTGCAATAGCATGCACAATTTTGGCAACACCATTGAATAATGAACCTGCTTTCATTTAGAGTACTCAATACCAAATGTAAAATTTAACAATGTTTTTAAAAAATTCATTGTATTGTAATTATCTGTCTACAAACAATGTCATCTGGCAAACAGGAGTCACTAGAGAAGCTCCGTACAATGCAGTCATAACTGGGAACAAGATGGTTTTTTCCTGATTGTGTAATCCATTGTGACAGACAGCATAGCCTACGGCAGGGAAGTCTTTAAATTTATTTCGAAACACTTAAAAATATTTTGAAAATTCTGATCTCGGGAATAAGGAGGAAGACTGGGAATTGTTGCCTGGAAGTTGTGAAGCTACAGGAAAGAATAGCATAAATCCTTCAGTTCATCAAGGACAAAATATTTTTCCATAAATACAGCTTGTCTCTCCCCTCATGCTTCTTTTTCACCTGTTGTTCAGCCCACCAAAGCTACATTTTCTCCAAGCATCACACTTTGGCTGAAAAGACAGCATGGCTTCTTGCCAGATACAATGGTTTAAAGATATTTCTATGCTTATTTGATTTGCTTTGAATGGACAGAACTGCTGGGGTTTTCACCATCAGCTCCTCACATTATTGCAGCAAATCTTTTCTGCTGTCTTCCAAACTCCTTGCTTCTGCAGGTTAGGGGGCACTGAAAAAATGTGTAACCCTGGAGTGTGATGACAGGTTTTGCAAAGGATGTTGTTGACTTGTACAGATTCGAGCAATAGATGGGGTCTGTCAGGGAAATTAGCCATGCACCCAGGGGCTTCCTGGAAATGCCAGCTGGGGAAGCAGTTCCCTGCCCAATGATCCTTGTGGATGTCTGAGCTAACTCACTCAGCTCCCTCAGGTGAGAGGGAGAGTCTCCAGAGCTGTTGAAATCCCCTGAAGGAGATACCCACACAGATTTCCTCCGTAAGGCAGAGGAGAAAAAGAGAGGAGACATGAGGAAGTGTCTCTAGGCATCAGTAAAAAGACAAAGAGAAGGTTCTGCTGAAGCCTGGTTACCAGCTTGGTGCCCTCAGTGCAGCCTGAGGATGGGAAGCACCTGCAGACTGTGTGTGCATGTTTTCCTGCAGCTGCACCTTGGTGACTGCCTGTGATGTGGGGCTCAATCCTTTTCCCAGCCACATTGCTGTCAGGAGGTGACATCAATAAAGGAAATCAGCTGTGAACTGACACGGACATAACACTGACACATATTAGAAATATTTCAAAGCAATTCAGCATCTCCTCTTTTCTGTGAGAATTCACTTCTTCTGGCCCTTCATGGTCTCCCTGACCTTGTCACACGTCTGTGAGCTACTGACACTTCATCCCTGAGTTATGACAGGAGTTATGCATTTGTGCAGTCCTGTTTTATGATGACGATTTATCATTTGTATTACAGTCATGACTAGAGGCCTCAAGCAAGATCAGGGTCTCGCAGTGCAAGTCACTGTATAAACATGTATTAGGAGACGGTCCTGCCTTGAAAGATCACAAACAAAAGGTGAGAGGATGAACAGAAACACGGAGATGTGAAATGCGATACCCACCGTATCCTGAGGACAAGCACCAGGGCAGGGAGCAGCAGCGTTCCTGTCCCCTAGATCCTTCCTGCCCATGTCCACACCAGGCTCTGCCATCTGCTACTCCTCCCCACGTCGTCCTCTCAGGGGCTGTGAAGGGGCTGGCACCTTCCTGCCTGGCCACATCTCTGCCCAGGAGACACATCTCTGCCTCCCCCCCAGGGTGCTGCAGCTGCACTGCTCACATGCAGGTGCTCCATCGCTGCTGCTGCTGCTGCTGCGGCACTTCCAAAATTATTAAACTTCCATCATTTCCATAGAATCATAGAATTAAGGTTGGAAGAGACCTCTACGATCATCAGGTCCAACAGTTAATCCAGCACCACTGTGTTCACCACTAAACCGCATCCCCAAGTGCCACATCCACATTTTTTTTGGAACCTTACAGGGATGGTGATTCCACCACTTCCCTGAGCAGCCTATTCCAGTGCTTGACCATCCTTTCAGTAAAGATTTTTTCCCTCACATCCAATATAAATCTCCCCTGGTGCAACTTGAGGTCATTTCCTCACATCCTGTCACTTGTTATCCTGGGAGGAGAGTGTTTTTTTCACCACTGAGCTGATAGTTGTCACTACCAGCAGAGTTGTTGGTTGTCACCTCCAAAGTGAGACCAGATGGCCTCATTTCTCTTCAGAGCAAAATAAACGGGTAACTTAAAATGATTGTAATCTGATAGAGAGAGAGATCTAAGATAACATTGGTTCAAGACTGACAGTGTAAACTGACAGTGTACTAAACTGAAAACACAGAGCTATACTATGGGACAGCTGAATTCTATCTCCACTTACGAGGCTTAGATCTCACTTTTGGCTCTGTCCCAAACACTGTCCTTGCTTTGCTTCTGCAGTACTCAGGGGGATAATTGCAGGGTAACATTTTTCCTCCTTCTGTAATTATTATTGCACTTGGCATTATGACCAGAACTGTTCTCTACATATGAAAATGCAGCTCACGGAGTTTAATCTCAAAGATGGGTGTGTGGACTAGCATCAGCCCTGGGTTTATATGAATAATACATTGAACAATGCTTTGAAAATGTTGTGGACCTAGCACTTATGTAAGTGCAAAACTGCATAGAGAAGAAAAACAAGATGCAGGCTTGGTATGAAGATTTTCAAAGAGGAAAAAGCACACAGACTGTGCTTATGAAAAAGCTTGGTTATGCCCTTTAGGAAAACAAGGAAATAAAAACACTGAGAGCTGCTCTGCCTCGCACTGCTCATAGTGCTCACAGTGCAGCAGTCAAGAGTAGGCAGACACAGTGAGATGGCATTAGTGTGACAGGCAGGTAGCAAATTGAGGGGCTCTAGTGGGCTTGCATGCTGGCTAGACTCCAAATTCTGCTAGAAACATCAGAAGATGCTCCTCCCAAAGAACCTGGAAAGTGTGGCTTGCATCTAAGGGCAGTGGAATTGTTACCACACCGGCAAGGCCACTGCCCAAGTTACGTGGAGGGCAACCTGTCCTTCATCGAGCTTTTGTAATGAGGAGCTCGACAGAGAATGGCACAAGGCAGATAGTCTGTCTTGCAACATCTGAGCCAGCTTTTGGAGCTTTCATGACAGAAAGTGCTCACTCCAGCCAATATATCCTCCATCCACCTGTAACTGTGGCAGGTGGCACCAGGCACACATTTTCTACCTACTCAATTAACCTTTGGTGCAGCTCAAGCTTACAGCAAAGACCTGCAACACAAATACATCAAGGAGTGTTTGCAAGACGTAGGAATTCCTCTTTTCCTCTCAGAACCAGGGAGGGTCCAGCCTTCCTAGCCCACCTGCATATTTCACAATTTGCTCTGTGTGTCTGTCTTATTCCTTTCTTCACAACACAGTTCAGCCTATTTTGATTATATCTGCATGGTATAGTCACCATATAACATCACAAGGAGTGGAAACTTCCCCCACAAATATGTTTATAAGGAGATTTTTTATCATGGATGAAAATAATGTCACAGTAAGCAATCTGTGATGTCATCCCTAATAGAACCTTTGCTGCTGTTTAATTAATCCCCATCCTTTTTTCTTTCCTTTTTTTCCCCTCTTTCCTTCTAATTTAATTTTTATAATCTTTATTCCTTCTATTCCTTCCTTCACAGAAGTCATGCGGGCCTTCCTCACAGTCAGTCCAACCATTGCCCTCGTCCCTCAGCACAGATGTCACTCATGTCACGTGCTGCTCTATGCAGCAACCAAGAAGCTGCCCCAGCCCAAAACGAATCATCAAACAAATGCACTTTCACCAGACAGCCATTTTTATGCCTTGTCTGTCATCTATTGACAACCCAGAAGTTCAGGCTGGTTTTCCTTTCTCTTTGTTGCCAGAGATATGAGGCTGATCTAAGCTTCCTCAAGGGTGAGGTGCAGAGCAAGTAGGAGACACAATTTTATGGCACCAGGCTTTGCTACTTCCACTTCTCAGTGACAAAATCTAGTTCTGATATGGCATGTGGTCTGTAAAACAGCTTGTCATCATGCTCCTTCAGGAAACGTGGTGGAGCTGAGCTGCCAGTGGGGCTCCCCTTCAGTGTCTGAAGCTCAGACACCCAGTCTGCCATGAGAACTCCCTCCTGAAAATGCACGGTAAATACACCAGCAGCAGGAAGAGGTTTGGGCATCAAATCAGCGTAATTTATTTTTGTGGAGACACACCCCCATAAAAAGCCTGGCAGCTGCACTTCTTGTAGGCTGTTGGTATTTATTAACCAACCTCAGGCTACAGCATCAGCCAGTGGTGCCTTGCAGGCTGGATCACAGCTGACTCACCGACTGCAGTGGCACTGCAGGAATAAACATCATACCTGTGAGGTGGAGATGTGTTATTAAAGCCATAAAGATAACAACATTGCTCCTAAGTGGAGAAATTTAGTTCAGTGTACATTACTGTTAAATGGCAAAATTACAGTTGTAACAATATGGGGATGTAAATGTAATTGTGTATAACATCATGTAATCATTAAAATCCACATAAATTTTGCTCACTCAAATTAAACACAAGCGACTACTGCTTGACACCTGAAACTTTAACATAATATTCATGCCATATGGCTGGCATTTTCTGTTTCTTATATGTCACTCTTCATTCTTGTCAGCTGCTCACGAGAACTTGCCAGATAATATCTACACCATTGCCAAAAACGTCGAACAGCTGGTGTAGTACTGGTTAAACACTCTGTAATGTTTCAAACTTTAGTGCTCCCATCTATGCACTAGAGAGCTGGTTCTTGGAGCAGATGTTTAAGCTTTGTTTTTAAATTAACTTCAGTCTGCTTTTGTGTCAGTGGTGTGTTTTTATGCTCCATCATGCTGCCGCCTTCTGTGAGATGAATGAGCTCAGCAGCATCCAACCTTGAAACACATCAACTGTCATGATAAACTCGGTGTTAAAAACGCAGCTCAGGCCACCTATTAGCAGAGTTGGTGATGCCTCACATTTGCCTCTGTCCATGTGAACCTCCTTGCAGCACAGAGATGTGCATCTACTCAATGCCCTAGATGCCACTGGCTGCTGGAGCCCTTTTCTGATTCAGAAATTGGCACTGAGGGTCCTAATGCCCAGATGAGACTCCCAAGGGATCCAAATCACAACGTGGGCTTAAGGCCCCAGCACTGCATGGGCATGGTTTAGGGCTATATCTGCCCCATCGGGGAATTGGGCAGCAGGGTCTGTGCTAGCACCCAGGCTTGCACCTGAAGTGGTCCCTAACCCACCCTCAGCTTATAGGATTTGAGTCCACTGGTAGATGACTGAGAACAGGTGACACATTTTTGCCCATTAATACCCCTTAAAACAGTCCTAGTGACTAAATCAGGAAATCTCTAATATCTTCTGCATGAAAATCAGTGTGAAATCTGCTCATGCTGCAATCCATGTAGTTGGATGATTTACATATTAAGATTTATGATGAGCCAGGCACAAGAATGCTGTTGAATTAAACTAACATCCAATTTCATAACCAATCTGATTTTATGGATAGTACATGCAGCTCCCTTGGGGCTGTGAGCTTAAAAGTCTGATTTACACCTTCAGAAAAGAGGACTCCTCACTTTTTTTGCTTTGCTCTTCTTTTCCTGGAGACAAGGAGTTATCTTACCTTTTGCTCCTTCAGGTCCTCTTCCAATTGAAGACACTTCCCAGTTAAAACATTGAGTTGAATTTTGAGGCACTGTGATAGAGGGCATTTATTGAGAAGGCGCTAGGACATCCTTAAGTGCCCAGATGGCTTTGTAAGGACAAAAATGGGGAAAAAAGAGTGCTGGAGAGAGGTGACCTCTGCCCCACCAGAACCAGACAGTTTTATCCTGCTAGGCTGCTTTACCTCATGCAGACAATGACCTAATGCATGTATTTTTTACATGGAGGCATTTTTATTTGAGCTACCTTTTGGCACAGGCCATCCTTCCTGAGCCACAACTCCTCTGTTCTCACTGCCATACAGGCACACAACAAAAAAGTGACAGCTGAGTGAATAAGCTTCCCATCTAACAGGAGGCAAGAAACAGAGGTATGGACAGGCAGAGAGTTTGAGTAAATGTGTAAGTTCATGCTATAGGCAGTGGTCTTAGCATGCCATCACCAGCATCAAGCAATACACTCATTTTTGCCATGTGGGATGCATAAACACTGGATATTCAGACTGTGGCTCATGCCTCTCATTTTCCTCTTCCTGCACATGCAGATTTGCTCAGCTGGAAGAAGGGCTGGCAGAAGAGTTGTGGACTGCATATATCAAGAAGTAGATTTGCACAATTTTTATTCTTTGCAGATATTTCTGCCACTAACTGTATCTGGAAATTATCCATCTTAGATAATGGATGGAATTAGATTAGAAAAAAGACAAGATGCAATTATTCACTGATGATGACTTGGATAAACTGGTAAAATGGGGCCTGCAGCTGGGCCTGTCAGCATCTGGTTTGTGTGCACAGAGGAATCACAGAGGATTTTATCCTTGGCATTAGTTGTAATAGGATAAACATATTTTCTGTTTATTGTACTACAGTCTTTTACCCACATTAAAAATTATTACTGAGACATTTTCTATCACATAACAGCTGGTATCACTTATTCCCAATAAGGTGTTATACACGTGAAGTCCCTAAGTTGAAAAAAACTATGGTGAAAATGAAAATAAGCTTCATCTTTGATGAGGAGTAAAGACATTACCTTAGGCCAGAGTGCTGTATCAGGCTGCTCATAAGGCCTTTTCAGTGCTCTGGAATCCAGGACAGGAGCAAATGTCAGCCCACTGGTTTCTTCATGCAGGCTCAGCTCTTTTTCAAAGTTTGCATGCTCATTCCTGAAGTATGGAACACCATACTTCAATGGGACACCAAATTAATTTAGGTGCTTCGTGCATCCCTTAAAATGATTTTCTACTTCTTTAAACATTCGGACATTTTTGGAAGCCAGCCCACCAAACCATGCAGAAGGCACGACAGAGCTAAGAACAGGGATGCTACAGGGAGGATACTGCCCCACTTTTCCTCTCACTCCTGCCTACTTATGAACATGCTCATTGACATGTCCAGGGTTTCAATTCAGAGGTAGGGAGCAAAAGTGAAAAACTTCTGCTAATGGATGTTCATACTGCATTTTTTTTTTTTCCATAGAATCCATAGACCATTTTGTTGTAAATATTTCATTTTACACACAATGATTGACACTAAAGATCTGGCACAATGCTGCACTCCTGAAACTAAAGATGTTGGTTATCAAACTATGATGTTCTGCTGCAAAAAGATGACTAAAAAGAATGACATAAGTAGATGTTCCTGGAGGCAAAACATGTAGTACAGTGCAGCTCATTACTTAGTAAAGTAGCACACAAATGTGATTGTAATCCATCATTTTTACCACCGCCTTGAACACAATTATAGCCAACTTGTAGGGTCATCCCAGTATCTGTATGACCTATACAGTAACTTCCTTTCAGCTCAGGCCATTGCCAACCTGTCATTTGCAGTGTTCCATTTATGTTTTTTAATTTGTGAATGTGAATTATTTGATGGAAATAATTTCAGTGCAAAGGCAACCAGGTGATGCTTGTGACAGTGTCAGCCAGTAGGTCAGGAAATCGGTTTTGCATTTCTTGCTGTTGATAAGTTTAGCTATGTGTCTCTGTACTGATATAAAATGCATTAACACAAAGTTTCCAGCCTCAACCCTTTCCCCGTATATCCTTCCTACATGTACTTAAAACATTCCATTTGTCCCACTCTCTTCAGCAGCCCAATCAGGCTCATAATCAGGAGTGCATCATTCTTACAGGGCAAGGCTTTCATTCCTTGCAAGGCTACCAAAGAAAGGCAACGCTGAGCAGGGTGGTTGAGACACAGAGCTGTTAAATGTTTCCTTTATGTGCTGCTCAGGGCACCAAAGCCCTGTGGATGCAGCCCCTGCCAGCACCCCACACATCCCCTCAGAGGCTGCCCCATAGATCTGAGGTTAGACGGCACCAGATGCCCAGTGTGCAAAAACAGCCATGTGCACTTCAATTTGACATAGACTGTAAAGAGCAGAGAAATAAAATTAATTTTAAAAATCTATCTTTGATTTTATTCCTTTCCCTCTCTGTTATTTTACTACAGCATGTCAATGCCTTCTGCTGACATGGGAATCAGTAGAATGAGCCAAGTTTATTGTGCACTGTAGAGGGGGCACTGTGCTCTGGTTTAGGGAATCAACCTTCTTTTCACTGGGAGTATTTCTAAGACCCGACTCCGAGAGGCTGAAAGGCTGAGATAGTTGTCTGTACCAAGCCTAATTTTTACCATGGACTTTAGCAAAACTTTTGTAGAGACTCTTTAATGCTTCATTTCTCAGAACTCATAAGACTGGCATACTTCCTTCAGCTTCATGTCAGAAGCAATGACTTAAAAGAAAATCAGTCAAAGCAACACAAATAACTCACTGTTAAAAAAATTCAGGGGTTTTTTCCCAATACTTCTCTAAGAAATTTGCTGAATTTTATCACAAGAGAACTGCTGTTGTCTATTTAAATTTCTTAACTAACATTTAAGGTTTGCACTTGGCTGACACTTCTTGGCCTTGCATTAATCTTGGGATTGTTTCACAAGAGACCCAGGGAACACCCACTGATAACAATGTCAAACATTCAATGTATTTACTGAACGTTTCCACTTGCTTGATCATTAAGGCATGCCTTGGGTATGAGGTCACCGATGTTGTGCAAGTGTAGAATTCATGGGGTGATTTGAACTATAGGGGAGTCCTGACATGTTTTTGGCAAATACCGTCAGATACCATGGACTGATGCCACTCAGAATCGTAGCTCTGGGATATGATCAGGTTCTAGCATGAACATTTTGCATTAGAATTCAAATCTCCTGATTGCAGAGAAGATGGAAAAAAGGTTATTTGAACAGACCATACACACACAGGAGGGACTTTTTCCTAGAACACATTTTTCTTGTCTGTTAAAACAGATTAATTAAACATTAAATCTTTTGACAAACAAAAATTAAGTTTTATAAAATGTAGTTTTATAAAATCAGAGGAGAAAGCTTTACATCAATGCAGCATGCAGCCATTGTGCTCTCCTTTTTAATCCTTCAGCTAAGTTGGAGAGAGCACCAAAGGACTAAGTTAAGAAGGCAGCAGTGAGGTGGACTCAGCAGCAGCTTCAGCTGTAACCAAGTCTGGTCTTCCTAAACTGTACTACTGGATTTACCAAAGGCTTGCTTGGAGCCTTGCAGTGCCTATTCTTGGCCTGTTTAAAGCTCATTTAAATAATGAAAAAAAATCTTCATTAGCACCTTTTAGATATAGTGATGATGATTCTGGCTGCCTTAATTTGCCACTGCTCTGTTGGTACTGTTGTGAGAAAAACCTAAGACTTGGAGTACTTGGTTGAAACCAAACAGGAACAGGATCTGGACATGTGCAGCTGCTGACTTTATCATATACCTGCCACCTGACTTTTCTGACTGTTTTTCTTCCAGCCTCCTGTTTTGCATGCTTAAATTGCAGGTTCCTTCAGACTAGGTCCATTTCTCACCACAGATTTATAGAGTCTGTCATCCATGGTTGTGCTGCAAGACAAACAACGACAAAGTCTGCAAAGGCGAAGGCTGGCACTCGTGCAAGAGTTTTCAGCAGTTCTATTCCACTTTGTCTAAAACATTGAAATAAGGCCACTTCTGGTGTTGTGCACATTTTAATCCTTTGCAAAGACCCTTTGACATTAGTCCCTCTAATTGGACTTTGTTTCATTACCTGAACTTTTTCCCTTAACATTTTAAAAATCATGTTGTTGGCTGGTTGCCAAGTCTGAGAAACTACAAGTAAATGAACGGCATTTCAGCAGGGGTTCAAGAAAGAAATACTCTCCTGGTATTGCATTAGACTGTATTTCTTCATCCCACTTATAATATAAAGGAAGGAGATGGAATTAAAAACACAAAAAGTAGAATAAAAGGTAGAAGGAAGAAGAGATTCTAGGAGTTTGAGTACACATTTGAAAGATAAAGACTAAACAAGACTCTGTGGACAGCGATTTTCATAAAGGGAGCAGGGCTGAGATGCAAAATACTAGATTTGACACATATTTGATAGAGATCCCTAGCAAAAATATTTTTTAAGGATTCTTAGTGGACTATGCATAGGAAGATGTTAAGGAACAGTCCTGCTTTTGATATGTAACATTCATGGAGCTCCCCAGTTTTTGGAAATGTACTATCTAGCCCTAGGAGTCTACTTATTACAGGAAGGGCCTTTGAATAATGTTTCAGAAATTCTTTACCTTCCCCCTAAAAGATTTTCTATATTGCTTTTTAAAAACAACTTTTTTTATTAAACCCATTTACATGAGATAAATGGGAAAATATTGTGATCTATTTCCTACTCTTATTTTTATTTAATCTTCCATGTTTTCTGTTGGGATAAGGACTCTCTTATGACGTAGAAAGGACGATCCCATTCTTTGTGGAAAACAAAGCACAAAGTCTCCTGATAAATAGCACAAAAATTGCTTTGCTTTTTAGGCAGGCAGCATTCTCCAGCTGAAAGACTGATATTAGAGCAATGAGTGTATTAGTGTAGTGAAGCTGACATTATCAGGTGCTGTATATGAGAAATGTCATTTATGAGTTGCAGCACAGCTATTATTAAGAGACTGTTCAGAAGAACACAGTACATCACTGTGACAGTCACGGTGCTTGCTGCAATCACCAAACAACCAGGCATAGTTAAACAGAGCATTTCTTTCACTTTCAGGCCAAATTACATTTATAGTTTATTTATGTGATGGATTTGTTGCATTTAGGCATCCTCTGTAAGTGTTTTATGATAGCTCTGGTGGCAGAGACCTGTGACTTGGGGGCCAGTCGAGGGGGATGGATGGATGGATGGATTCATGGATGGATGGAAGCTGACTGAGGAGCAGACCCCCTGCACTTCCCCAGTGTGGAGGGTGGGGAGGAGGAGGGTTTGGGTAAGCAGGTGGGGGTACTGACCCTCCAGCTCCAGTCCATCTCTCTCACCTGCCAGCAGTTTTGGTGGACAGGGTCAAGTGACTTTAGGCAGTATCCTGACCCTGATTCCAGACAGGATGGGAATCCAGGAACTTCCATAGCTGCTCCTAGCTTGCTGCCTCACCCAGAACTCTGGGGCTGGGACTCTTACTGCCTCTGTCCCTGCAGTATCTTACACATACCCAGGTGTCTCTCTCCAGCAGCACACCACTTGGAGCAAATTGCAATTCTTCCCTGGGCTTCCCCACAACCATAGCTGTTTACACAGGTCTTTAAATGCACACCAAAGAATAAAAGTCAGCCCTAGATTTAGGATTTGAACAGACATTGTTGTTTGAATTCCTACTAACGTTTTTAGGTCACATACTGCATTCAGTCTACCAAGCCTTGTTCCTCTAATCTCTCCACACATTGAACTTCCATTGACTTTAACCTGCCCAGCCATATCCTTTAAGGCCAATCTCCTCCAATTATTGCACCACGTGAAGCCCCGCTGGACCTCTAAATCTTTCAAGAGGTTTGTAATTTGGTGCATTCCCCAAGGAAAACTTGGAAGGGGTCCAGGGAACAAGGCTAATTTAGGAGACAGGAGAATATGTCTTCTGAAGAAATGGCTCCAAGACCTTAACATGTTGGGCCGTGAAAAAGGAGCAGGTGAGATAGCATTTAATTACAGTGTACAAGTACCTAAGGGTAGAACACAGAACTAGGTCTGAATTTCTAGCAAAAAGGTAAAATATGAGGTCAAGGGCTGAAATTGAAATGTGTATCTCCCAGCAGAAGACTTCTCTGTATATGTAATAATCTGGCAGACAAGGTAGTGGAAACTGGTAGCTGATGTAGAAACCAATTTATTGCCACTGCACTGTGACCAGTTGTCCTTGCTGATGGTTCCTGCCAGTTTTAAGTTGCTCTTTTTATGTGTATTTTTGTGTTTCAATCCGCTGTGGTATTTTGGGGGGTTTCCTCAAAGCTGAGCTTCTGGGGATTAAAAACAGAGGCAATACTTAAAGGCCAGAGTATCAAATTAAATACTTAGGGACTAGCAGTAAGAAATAAGTAGGTTTTTTTTTCATTAAATGCTTTGAAGTTTATATACATGTATGCTAAGTCTGGCAAAATGGCATCACTCTATGGTCTGGCGCTGCACAGGAACACAAAAAATACTGTGCAATTCTGATGAGCTTCTGGTAGGTGAAAAGTTAGGTTTCTGTGACATCACAAATAGTAATGTGGTACTGACATAAATGAAAATTCCACCCTGATAATAGTTATGCAGCGGGGGAAAAATATAAGATCCAATCTGAGAGCTGAGCACAGCATGGGAAATATGAAATTAAACTTTCTTTAGAAAAAAAACCAGACAAGGTGTCTCTCCACCAACTTGCAATGGTTTATGTTTAAGTTTTTGAATTATTTTGTGGAGGAAATGGCCCAGTTTCAGCTGATGCCTCCAACTGTGAAAAATATCAGGACTTGTGGAAGCAACAGGGACATTGGTCTGCCCTTTTGCAAGCTGAGTAGCTTCATCTGCCGCCACTTCCAATCACTTAATCATCTACTAATGAAAAAGCTACTCAGAGAAAAGGTTAATGTGAGATTTAAGCTGGATTTATAGGTCATCAATAAGCAAGTTATTTTAGGCAGTCTACACTGGTGTTGCAAGTTTCCTAAACAATGTTCAGAGTTGATTTATTCACTCCACCAGAAGTGTGAGAAAATAATGAGTAAGGCAGCAGTTCTTTCTGCCAATATCACTGTGTACACTCTGCCCATTTTTTTTTTTTAATGGCAAACATCCCATTAACAAGTTTGCTAGACTAATCCCAAGACTAGAGCATCTGTAGATTAATTGGGGATGGGGCATGCCTAGGACCACTACATCCTTCAAAGGTTCCTGCTGAAGTACTAAGACTTTGATTGCTTGCCATAGCTTCTCAGAGGACTGTGCTGGTCCCCCCTGGCAATGGAGACATGACAAGCTAAATCAAATGCTCCCAGGAGATCAGTTCTGGTCTCTCATGGTGCAACATGTGGTTTTGGGCAGGACAGTCCTGGTGAGATTCAATGGGGCAGCAAAGATTGTACCAGCAGATGTGGCGTGGGAGGTACACGGCGCTGCCTTCCAGAGCCTCTCCAACTGGGGCCACACAGTCAGTGCCACACACACACACCCCGGATAGGTTCTTAGATGGATCGACAGCAAGGAGACAGGAAGGGTCCTGTGGAATTCCATGTGGGGTTTATTGCAACGCTGCACACAAAGAGCTCCAGAGACAAAGAGCGAGCATCAGGGCAGGGTCCAGGTTTAAATATAGGGGAGGCAGGGGCGGAGAGAGCATCAGGGACCTATCCTCCAGGGACACAGGGGAGGTGCACTGGTGGCGTTTGGGCAAGGGATCCAAGAGGGAGGTGGTGTGGGCCAAGGGATCCAATAGGGAGGTGATGTGGGAGTGGGTAAGGAACAGAGGCCAATGGGGAAGCAGGGAAGGGAGAACTTTCTAGAGCAGGGACATAGAGGGTAGGAAATGGGCAGGGAGGCCAACGGGCCAACCAGAGAAACAGACAGGGGTATAATAACATAATGCAACAGGGTATCGTGGGATAAACCTTGCTTTCTCACCCCGACGTGGGGAGTGTTTCTTCTACCAGGGTCCATCCCTCCAGAGGGCTCTCATGGCCCCTTGGTTAATAGGCCCACCAGCCTCCACAAAAGACAACCTGTCAATAGTTGTCATCCTAAGCTCCTGTTATCTCCAGAGAGAAACAGATTCTTCTAACATGCAGCTCCTTTTGAGGAAAACAGCAAAAACTGGTCACACAGACTGTGCCTAACAGGCCCCTTTTCCAAGCTTGGATTATGGAGTAAATCTTGGGTTAGAATCCTGGAGTCCTTTCATAGATTATATTTGCAACTGCAGGAAAGATTTATCCCAGTAGCCATAATTGCAGCCACCCAAAGTCAACAGTTTTGTCTTCTCTGAAACTTTCCTTGATGCTTCTATCCCAAGACAGTGTAAGTTAAACTGAAATCGTTGTCTACCAGCTTCAGGTATTTTCATCCAGTATCTGTGACAGAAATAATAATTTTTAAAATCATGTTATTAATGCTTCTTTTTCAATTTTGACCATTTATGATGATTTTCTAGAGCAGAGACTATTTTCTCTATGGTTGGACTGGTGCATAGCAGAAATCATGGATTAGACCTTGCAATTTAACATTTCAAAGTCTATTTCAGTGCAGCTCAGGATGGGAACAACTCTGTTAAATTCTTCAAAACAGGAATTCCTGGAAGAATTAATATTAAAACATAATTTTTTCTATAATTAGTTTCTGTTATTTCAGAAAACGCATTTTATCAATGCTGGCAAAATGCTTCCCAAAATTGATTTTAAAAAAGAGGAACTAGAGTATTTGGCCTATTATAATGGTTTGGTTTGGTTTGGTTTGGTTTGGTTTGGTTTGGTTTGGTTTGGTTTGGTAGGCAATCGTTTTTCTCACAATTCCATGAAAAGAATATTTTTTTAACAAATAGCCTTTGAATAGCTTCAATTTTTATTCCATCCCATCTCCTCACATCTTTCCTCAGATGAATTTTTAGCTATGCTAAAACCTCTACATCTAATTTTATTTTGCAGCTCAAATTGATTAATTGCGTGTGTGTGCTAGTCAATAAAATGAATAATGCAGCAATGACACTTTTTACAAAAAAGTTCAAAGTATTGCTATTGATTGTTTTATTAGATGATATATCTATAAAATCTAGCTATATTAATCAACTTTAACAAAATACAACTAGACAGCAGAGCCATAAACATGCCAAACCATGACTGTGTGAGCGTCAGCAGAAGACACACCTCAGCAATCTGTTTTGCTCTGATTCAGCCAGTCATTTGGAGCAAACCACCAACTGTGTTTAATCCTTTGTTGGTGTTGCTGTTGTTCTCTTTGGTGTGGTATCATCTGAAGAACTGTCTTTAATAACTACAGTAAATAAGAGCTGAGTAGCTAATGGAAAAAAATAATGTCTCTGACCAAGAGATTTCTCATGGAAGAAATTCCTTGACCATATGAGTTTATTTCACTCATTTTATGTTAAGTAGCAAAAGAAGCTTGCCAATCTTTTGCCAAAAGCTTGAGATCTTTTGCCAAAAAAAGCTGCATCTCTCTGGAGAGCAGTTTTCCAGAATTATTTTTTTTAAAGGGTAAACATGGTGACAGACAGAATTACTTCACAAGATACTCTGAGGGTAAAATTCAGTCCTGCTTTGTAAAATTCAGTCCTGTTTTTAGTAACAAATTAAGTGAGATGAAGTGTAAAATGTACAGGTTTTTGTCTTTAAATTTGATGGAACATTTTTCCAGAAGTTTTAAGATGCAAAATATTCTAGAAGTTATATCCACAGCCTGTTCTTCTTTTGTTTCCTCCACGGCATTCCTTTCATAATTGTGACACTTATTTTGTTGAGCACTTCATGGAATCTTGGAAAAGAGGCACTAACATAGAAAATGCCCTTGAGTAGATAGAATTATCTTCATTTGAATTAATGGGGTTTAATTAATTTCTGGCTGAGAATAAATTATTTTTTACTCTACAAAATAGATTGAAAGTCCACTTAGAAGAAAGAATGATATTAAATACACAGCAGCAAAATGTGGGGTTGCATTGACGTAACAAAACTTTACGAATAGTTACTTTAGGTGGCTGGAGTAGTTTGAAGGAGTAAAACCATCCAAATCTCACCTAAGTCAAAATTGCATAAAGAAGCACAAGGCAGTAACTAGCTAAATAGTATTCCCATAAAATCACTGAGAATATTTTTATCTGTATTTTGAAATTATACTTTGCTTCATGATTCCACCTGGATTTAGAATGGCCAAACCCTCTAGAACATTCTCATGTCTTTAGTACTGAGGCACAACTCAGTAATGCTTTTATGGGTTTTTCAAAATGCTTTTTAATGCTTTTTAAAAATTACCCTGGATGTGGCCATAAAATTAGCATTTTGTGATATGTCAGTATTTCTAAAGCTTTCAACCAGCTTCATGAGCCTCTAGGGGCTCACTGGCCAATATTTGTGTTTATATATGCCCATCCCAATCTGCCTTCTCTATGGTCGTTTGTGCTTTCCATAGTTCTTTGTGCCGTGCCATGTTCAGAATTATAGGCTGTGGGTTCCTTGGGCAGGGACTCATTCCTGTGAATTTACTGCACTTAACACAATAAAGAACAGGTTCTTTATGTGGCACCCTGGCTCTACCGCAATATAAATAACATTTTTCTATATTGGCACAACTCCTTTGAGCCAAAGGAGGAGTCACAGAAAGAGGCAGTGAAGAAGCAGAGATTTCACCACTTTAAAATCATGTTGTGTGAAGCATGTCTTTCTGTAAGGTGTTATCCAGAGAAAGCAAGAACAATATTTTGAGAATTTTAGTGATATTTTTTAATCCACATCAGCCTACTATTAAACACATTCTGGATCTTTTAATGTATTGACATAGCAGCAAAAAAATCCTGCCTTAGGCCACATTTTTTAAGCCACAGATCCAACTGCAGATATGATGCTTTTAGTAAATTGACAGGGGGAGCTGTAAGAGTGGTTTAGATGATTCATATTATTCCTCTGGGCAGACTCTCAACTCAGAGTTCTCTGAGTCAGCTTTAGTGCTCCCTTATTGGGACACAAAAGCATTGTTAGAAAACACCATTTTGGGGCTAAAGCAACTCTTCTGTTATAAAAACCCTCTGGCACTGGCAAATATTTAGCTCACTTTAATAGGGAAGCTCCCTATGCATGCCAGCTAAACCCAGTGTGTTGCTTCTGACTCATCTTTGCATCAGATCTTCATTTCTGAAGCACCAATTAACTGAGCTTCTACACGCCCTTGCTTTTGATCCCCGGGTTTATCAATGCCACCTGTTCATGGGCTTCCATTCTGGTTTACATCTGAAAACAGACCTGCTCGCTTGCCTGGCATGAACACTGTGGCCTGGTGACTGCAAAGACTTGGGGCCAGTGACTGTCAGTGCTTTGGCCCTGGCAAGACCTGCCCAGTGACCTGTGCTTAGAGCAGCCCAGGCTGTGAATAAAGCAGGATCTTCTTTCCTGGGAGCATTTCTTCTGCTTAATGACATTCATGAACTCAGAAGAGATAATGCTCTAATGGCAGCAGCAGAAGAGGCTTCTCATTGCCCAGGAGCTGGAACATTTTCTTTCTAGACCCACAGTCTTTAACTCTGCTCATACTTTTCAGGAAAGTCCATCAGCCACCAGGCTTCAACATCCTCTGCATGGCACAATGCTCCTGCCAGTAACGAACACTACACTGAAAGGGAGACAAGATTCACGGGGCTAAACCTGGTGAGCAAGGTGGTACCAGGCTCTTTGGCCTGTTGGGAGAAGAAC
The DNA here is from genome assembly GCA_013400515.1 of Erpornis zantholeuca. Lineage (NCBI taxonomy): Eukaryota > Metazoa > Chordata > Aves > Passeriformes > Timaliidae > Erpornis > Erpornis zantholeuca. The sequence continues at coordinate 43,611 of VZTN01030184.1, read as the reverse complement.
CTCCCTGGAAAGGGAGAGTCCCAGGCCCTGCTCCTTGCTCCCACTTACCTATTTTTTTGCGGTTTATTGGTGACACTGAGGCTCACCGTCTTTCTAAGATGGGCTGAGTTTTAGCTTCACATGTAACTAGAGTATGAGCTCATCCATTCTCTGACCAGTGCCAGATCACTTAAAGTAACATATAGCTCAGAAATGTCAACCTTTACCCTAAATCCAAGGCATTTCCAGCTCTCTGGGAAAGCAAGCCTTCATCTCAATCCATGTGAACCATCCCTGAACCCCTCTTTCTCTGTACTAGATAATTCTGTCACTGGGTCCTTTCCTTCAGACTTATTGCTCGCTTTGCAAGTCAAGACAGACATGTAGAAGGCCTAATAACAGATGCTGCTCAAGTTCAGCAGGTTTAAAAATGCGTGCTCCAGGCACCTCCAGAGCCAAGCAGCTTGGCTTGCTGAAGGCAGCTCTGCCTGGGCTGCCTCCTGCCTGGCTCTGGGCTGCCCAAGAGATGTTTCTAGAGCAGATGGTGGGTCATGGGCCATGGGGCAGCTCCCTCCTGCCTGCCCAGCCAAGGCTACATGGGGAGTCCTGCCCCTGCTTGCAACATGTCATTCACTGCAGAGCATCCACCAAGGAAGGGAAGCATCAGGAGCACCCAAGGTGTTTGACATAATTAGGACAAAGGGAATCTGAAGGGGTTTCTCTGCATCACCAGTGGTCAGTTTGTCTCTGCTGTCCCAGCCAGCTCCACAGGCCAGAGACACTTCTAAGCTCCTCTGCACTTCTATGGGCAGTGGATTTGTCACATACCTTTTGGGAGAGGGAAAAAAATTCGAGGCATTTAATTTAGCCAGTGTTTCTGGTGAAATGTAGAAACACCTTGTGTTTTGAAATTCCTCAGTCTCATACCAGCTGTTACAGAGTGAGAGGCACTCAGCATTGCTGAATTCATAACAACAGGCACACAAACAAGTGACTACTTATCTTCACTTGTGCACTCCTGTTTGTCATAAGCTCCTCAAATAGTAAGGCACATTATTGAGTCACACCCCCATACGGAAAATATTGCACAAAATAAAGCTATAGAGTTTTCTTGAAACAAGTGGAAAACAAGAATTCAAGAATCTTGAAATTAGTATAATTGTATTTCTTTATAAAGAAATAAAACTTCCTTACTCTGAAGGTTTCTTTAAGTATCTTTAACTGAAATCTTGCCATGCAAATGTTAATTTGAGATAAAATGGTGTTTGATAAAGAACATTTACACTAACTGTCATGGCCATGTATAAACAGAGTACACATGCTTGAGGCGACCTTCCTTGTTGTCTTTTTAATACCCCTTAAAACAGAACTTTCACAGTCTGGTAGGGATTTCTACAGTAGCATTTAAACTGTCTCTGAAGAATTGCTCTCATGTACACTATTTGACTTGATACCACTACAAAAAAACTCCCCCAAAACAAATCCTGGAAGTTAGTAGTCCCAGTATCTTTTCTTGCTTGCATAGGTTGGGGATATGCAAACTATTCATAACTGAAAGAGTTCTTTTGGACCCCCAGAATACTGACACTGTCTTCAGCCCGAGGAATGCAAATGAATGGTGGACACTGCTGCTTTCCTATATATCTACACTGTATAGGGAAATGGAGTGTGGTGAGGGGGCTTTGTAGCAGTAAACACATAGCAGGTAAACTCTATGGCAGTCTGCATCTTGCTCTGAGAAGAGCAAGCTCAACACCATTTCAGTAGAAGCTCATAAAAGCCTGTACCCTCACAGGTATGATGTTTATTCAGGGTACTTTGAAGTATCTTTGGAATTGTTTATGCAAGTTAACATTTCTTTACTTAGCTGAAGGTCATCTATGACAAGAATTTACTAAAAATTTGATGTTGCCAGGAGGGTACTGTCTCAAAATTAAAGGGAAACTTACCCTTTTGCAAAATTACACTAGATGTAAATAACTCACGAAGAAGCGACGCTAATTACTTAGCACGCAGTCAAAGATTAACATGTCTTGTTTCACCGTTGCCTTTCCTGTACTGCCACATCCTTGGCTGCCTGTCTCGTGTGCAGGGTGCAGCAGGAAACCCCAGGCTGCAGAATGGTAGGGACAAGTCACTAAGATCCATATGGTAATACACATTTTCAGCGGGAGCAAGGCAAAGGTCTGTCAAGCAGCTCTCGGTCTGATACTTGTCAGTCTCTCGCTGCAATGGAAACTCTTAGGAATCTAAAATCATGGCAGCCTTCCCGATGATTTAAAGGGATGACAGTAGTGCATTATAGCAAACACATGGGGAGTACATCTCAGGTTGTTTAATAAGCAGAGTCCTTGTCTGAGTATTTGCATGTGCGAATATTCCACTAGCATATTAGATGTTATGTTTTAAGAATACAAATATGCTAAAATGCTATGGGAAAAGGTTAATAAAAGTAAGTTAAGCTGTGAATATATCCAATTTTAGAGTGGCGTTATAATTTTCTGTATATTTGAACACAATCTGACTCTGAGAAAGGTAGTTAATTTTCATCTGCTGGAGCAACTGAAATTTTAAATTATTACAAATTTTCATTTGTCCATTTATTTGTTATTATGCAGCTTACTTCTTGAGCTCAGAGCATGGTTTTTCCAGAACTTGTTGAAGCCTTGCGGATATATTTTTTGGGAAGAGGCACAGCTAATTTCCCCCTTACTGTGCATCCTTGCCTTGTTTCTACACAGGGCTCTGTTTTTCCCCAGGAAGGACTGAGAGTAACTCTGGTTATCACTGCTTCTGGGCATCATCTTGCAAAATGAGGCTTGACCAAAGCAACGCAGCCCTGTGGTTAATAATCATGGCTGCAGGCACTGCCACGTGTTCACATAACTCCTGGCGATGAAAGATGAACAAAACCGATTCCATGTTCCCCCACCAGCAAAAAGCATAAAAACTGTTCATTTACTGCTCTTTAGACTTCAGTTTAAAGAGGAAGAGAGGTGGCAGAGAGAAGCCTGTCAGCAGTAAGTGCCCTGGTGTGGGTGGCCAGAGGCGGTGACATTGCTGGTTCCTTGTCACGGCCACTCTGCCTGCTGTGGGTGGTTTGCAGTTTCAGCCTGGACGAGGTGTGCAGGGAAGTCTGTATTTCATACAGCTGCTTTGCCCTGTCATCACTTTGGCTTGGGGAGCCAAAGGTGCATTAGTTATAGTCTTTCACCATTTTTAAGCTTCTTTCAAGAACAGTGGGGACTAAGACATGTATTAAAAAACAGCCAGAGAAAGCTCGAAGTTTTGAAATCAAGAGTGTTTACTGCTAGACAAACTTTCCCTTTGGAGAGACACACTTTAGAAGTGGATGACATTTTACAAAAGGAAAGGCCTGTAGCTTTTTGAAGATCAAGCCTCCTTACACATTTAGTGATAAAAACATCAAAAACGTTAAATTATATGGAGCATTAGGGTAGGAAGGCACTGAGTGCATTTGTTCTACCATTTAATTGAGCAGAGAGGTAATAAAACTGTCAAATATTTACTTCTTTTTATGCTTTTTAACTAAATATTACCAATGTGGTGGTTATTCCTCATTGCTAAAATAAGACTTTATATCTAGCATTACAAATATACACTAACACTTTAGACTGGTATGATTTACAGTGATTGAGCTTCATGAAAAACTGATCTTTAACTCCCACTAAGATGGCACAGGCATCCTGAGTCATAACAGGGTCTGTAAAACTACGTGCAATATGCACAGAGGAACAAACTTGCATTTTTAATGAAAGAAGATTGAAACTGAATTTGTGGCACTTCTAAAACTCAGTCAAAGCAACTAGTCTTTTTTCTTGTCACGAGGGGGGAAAATGCCTAATTTTGCTACTCTCTGATATCTGAATTAATGACTTATGGCATTCTGAAGGAAAGAAAATCTCTCTTACATTAACACAAAACTTTGTACTTGTAAAAATTAAGATGAAACACACCATCTCTGTCAGGGATTCATTTATTTGAATAAAGTTGCAGAGGCCCTTGGCTGGCCAGGGGAGGGTGTTGATCATTTGATTTAATACTTGTATGCTGTGTGGAACCTGGACATAACCATTCTGCTTGTTTAATGGACTCTGAAACAGAATTTGCATCAATGCCGTGTTTCCATGGAAATCAGATTAATTGAATTTCATGTTTGTGTGAGCTTCATCCTGCCAGGCAATTGACATCCCCTCTGATAAAGAGTTCTACTTATCTTTTGTTTATATTTTTAAATGTTGGAAAGAAATGGCTTATGTAGGAAAGAAAAACTAGAAAAAGTTAAGAAATAATTATCCTGCACTTTTGCTTTATATAGCTGTTTGGCTGTAAATAAAGTGTTTCAGGTATTTTTTTTTTCCTGCTCCAAATTACTTAAAAAAAAACCCAAACCAGCTCTTCTTTATTTGTGGACTACACCTCAGGTGTATCAGACCCTTTAAAGTTTCTAGGAGCATTTACTAGTGGACTGCATAGTTTTTCACAATGGGGTGCTTATTTGCCTCTCTGTTCCACAAAGTCATGTGAAAACACCCCAGGGCAGTTTCACTCTGCATAGCGGAAAGATGTCACAGGTGGAGAAATCTGTGGAAGTCTCACAAAATAGCATAAGGAACAAAACTTATGGAGGCTCCGGGGAATACCTTCAAAAATGACCTCTGAACTTGGCATACAGTTATTGCAGGTATCATGTGAAGACCTGAGTTACTCTTTGGATACCCCAAAAAAAAGTGTATCACAGCAGCAGGCCTCAGCTCCACTGCTTCATTATTTGTGAGACCTAGGCTAGTAAGCTTAGAGCTAGTTTAGATATTTTTAGACTACATTTGTTAAACCACTTGAAATGTTTGCTTGAGTTCATCCAAAAAGGAGAGCTGCTATTTGATAAAAAGTGACCCCTTCCATGGGGAAGGAACATCTGATACCATAAATCTCTTTAATTTAGCAAGCACAAGAAATCACACTAAGTAGAAATTTGGAATTAAAGAACTGAGACTGGAAAACAGATGCCTGTAATTATTGGAAGATCTCAAATAACAGGAGAAGAAATAACATAAAAGCAGAAAGGCAAATGGGGAATTTGTTCAAAATAGCTATTCAGGCCTCAAATATGCACCTTGGCTCAAGACACACTTTTGTACCAGAATAAAACTTTGAGCATCTCTAAAGCAGCTGTCATTAAGTATTGCTGGGTGTTTTGCCTTTGCCTGGTATATCTGGGAAGAAAATACAAAACAAAACTTACCCCCCAAATAGAAGAATTTGAAAGAACCATGGGATTCTGGCATATTAACTGAATACTTAATAGTATAATTTAAAAAATCACATGGGAGAGCAAGAGATAGAAAGGCTGAAAATACTGAAGTACTCATCTGAGCACTTTATGCTTGAACACTTTTTCTTCTGAAAGCTCAAAATTAATCAAAAAGAGTAAATATCTCCCAACATTAATGATCTTTTTGTTTTATTTTGTTTCATTTTTTGATTAAATAAACATGCATGGGTTATCCACTAAAAATATCTTGGTTTTGAGGGAAGAATTCTTGTACCAAAAAGTGTTGCTTGACCAAAATGGTTTGAGTGAGATTCATTTTGGCCTTTCTGCACATACAGATAGGGATCACAGGAGGTTCCTCTAAAATAACTTCTGCTCCCTCTGAAATAAGTGATCTTCATTGCAGCTGACACAGTCCTCCCTTGCTGCCGTTTATATCTCGTGGACCCAGCAGGTCTTGAGAGCAGAGCCTGCCCTGCAGCACGGCCTTTGTAGTAATTTGCATTTATTGCAGGGTCACCATTTCTTTAGCTTTCATTACAGATACTGATTAGAGAAGGTGATAAAGACATTGCTGGAGATCAAAGCCCTTCTTGGACTGGAAAAAAAAGAAAGCATGCAAAGTAGCATTTTAAGTGGATGCATCTACTTAATCTATTTGCTGCTGATATTTTCATGCACATGGTTTACTGGTATTAGATTCGGAAGGTGTAGCAGAAGCTTTAATTTGATTCAGTTCCAGTCTAATAGGCATATAGACACCAGAGGATTCTGAAATTCTGAACTCAGAGGTGCTCTGACAAACCTTTGTACTCATAATAACAAGAGCTGGTGTGAGCTTATACAATTTAAAACTAATTGCCCAGCCAATGTGCTCATTACCATATTGATGCAGTTCATAAATCAAAGCTGTGCCTATTCAAGCTGTTTACCAGTCTTGCATTAAGCAGTGCATTTCAACTGAGAAATGTAGCATGTTGCCAAAACACGGCAGAAACTTTATAGGACTGATAGGAGTGCAAACCTGGGGAGCTGAAGTGCCACAAACCTGGCACTAAAGTGCTTGTTCTTGTTTGTTTTCTGAGTATGTTCTGATCTAGCCTTCAAAGTTTCCTTAATAATGTACTGGAGCACAGAAACAGGTCCTTAAGCAGCAGGGAGCTGCTGGCAATTTTTATCAATTTGGCTTCCTACAGCAGCTTCTTTGCTCAACCAGGAGACTAACACACACGTTTTTTTGGAAGCAATGCGGTACTTATGCCAGCTGAATTGAGGTGCATACATTAAGAATGCAGGCGTTTTATATAGGGAAAGGAGAGATTAAGGTTCTTAACCAAGAATCCTAAGTCAGTCATCAAAATTAGGTGCCTGGAGTTAAATCATTTTAATAACCTGCTAAGGAATCTGAAAGTACAATTCATCTGCCTAAACACGTGCCTACCTGCAGGTGTCAAGCAGTGTCCCTGAGATGCCCTGCTGTCCTATGACATCCACACAGTAGGTATGTCAGAGGAGTTGGAGGAGATTCACACGTCTCTGAGCTGGCAGCTGAAGGCCAAGTGGGCTAGTTTAACATGTCTCAAAGGACATTAGAAGCCTATGTTTAGGCAGTTGAATTTTCCCCTACTTTTCCTTCAGGTATTCAGCCAGCTGGCCTAGGTATCAGAAACAATCAGGTCTTGTAAACAGGATTAATGAACTTGGGCAGGGTTCAGAAGCCACAGGGGTCTGGCTGCTTCCCACTGTCCAGACTGGCTGGTTTCAGTCCAGCTGAGGCAGTCCTTATCCCAAACACCCATGTCCTATGAGTTATGTTTCTCTCTGTACTTTGCTCAGAAAGCAGCAAGAGATGTATTTTTATGTGGATTCCCCTGAGATGAGTGCAGTAGCTCCTGGTGGCTGCTGGGGCATCTCTCTCCCTGTGCCATTGGCCATGGCCACTGGTGGCAAGGACAGAGGGTGCTGAAGCAACAGTCAGACATCGAGATTACTTTGAAGATCAGGACCAGGACTTGAAATTTAACTTGTTTGTGTAAAGGAAGCTTGAAGCAGAACTTAAGAGTTACTGAAGGGTGTTGGAGCTGTTGGAGGAATTTATTAGATTATGGGAAAATCAGGAGCTTGGAGGGGTGTAGGGGGTCACTTAAGATTATCTGCTTATCCCTGTTTAAGAGAACCCAGTTCAGGGGAAAAAAGGCACACATTTCTAATGAAATGCAACTCTCTTCTATAAACAATATTAGCAAGAAGAGTTCATCCTATTAAAACAAGTACTCATTTTCAGTCACGATGCCTGATGAAGCCTCAGTCTCTTACGTTCTTTGTGTAAATTCAATCATGATGATTAGTAAATAAAACATTTTTTACAGATGGAAGATGCAATGAGATTCATTCAAGGCTTTAGTGGTAAAAAATTTTGGATTCCAGTTTACAACTCTTCTGCTGTCTGTGTTTTCGTGGTAGATGCAAGCGTCCAATTCCTTATATATAGCTTGTGGATGATAATGGTTAAAAGTGAAATTAATCTTAACTTTTACTTTTTCATAAAGGCACCCAAGATAGTGATATGTTTTTCAGAGAGGAAAATAAATTTAAAGAACTTAATTTCTCTCATTTTAAGGAGTTATGAACCATACAGAAACAGACCATACCAGCATCTGACCCTGTGAAATGCCAAAATAACTGCTTTTGGCTGCTAGTGGGTGTCACAGGTTCAACAGAGATTTCTCAGAGGGATATGTGCAATTTTGAAAGACACTTGCAGAATGTTGTGAAGGATAAATTTTTGCTGATAAACAATTTTTAATAGAGAAGAGCAAAACATGAAAATAAACCAAAACCAAGCTGATGTTATTTACCTAACTGGTAGAGTGAGAAGTGGTTGTCTTACATAATTTCTCTTTCAGGAGCTTAAAAAAAAAGGATAATAATAGAAATATCAATATGTTATCCTGGACATCCTCCAATATGAAAAAAAATTGGTCCTTCCAGTTTCTTTCCACTTATGCAAAATGAAGATTGATTTCCAAACAGTCCATTGAGCATCCCACGAACATATGTAATGTGATTGAACATACACTTTACAAGCTGAAGGAACAGTGGGAGTATTTAAACAGGAAAGAGAAGCAGCCCATACCTATGTGTCTTTGCTTGCAGAAAGGCTGTTTCCTGACTTTGGTGTGGACTGGCAGCTTAGATGAAGACCTGGGATCTTACCAATGTAAAGATCATCAACCAAAGGAACACAGACTTTTTTTTCCTATGTGATTTATCCAGTGTTATTTTCAAAATATTTTTCAGGTGTTGGTTCATTTTGGAGCTTGTGTTTATGAACAGTGTACATGTATGGCTGGCTGCTCTTCCTGTTCCACACTGATTGCAACACCCAAATAAAAAGGAAGCCAAAGTATTCTAGGGCAATATCTTTACATCAGGTCTAATTTCTCAAGTAATTCAGAGTGCAATCTTAAATCACTCAAAATTGCCTTCTAAAAGCATGTAGCCAACCAACCTCTGGCCAGTATCTCATCAGGAGATTGATGGTACATTTCATAAGTGTAAGACAAGGTACATGAGGCAGAACAGGGATTACAAAAGTAACACATTGAATGCAATGGTAAAAGATGCCTTCTGGCAGAAGGAAAGACAGACCTCAGTCTTTGAGGATACTCTACTGCTGATCACACATTCTTGCTGTTTGGTTTTGCTCAGGATTGTAACCATGCTACTCATGGGCTGCACAGAGGAGAAAGATTTGCAAAATCAATGCCCACTTTATGTAAACTAACTAAAATTAAACATTGCCCATGGATCTAGGGTCTTAGGAAGGGCAATAATTGTATTGCAGAGGGTATTTTCTCACCTTATTTGCAATTACCATGTGGTTTAAGGTGACAATGACAGTGCCTTTGGAAATGCTGTTTTAGACAGAAATACAACTGAGTCAGCACACTGGCACGATGTTAGAGCCTCAGCTGGATTAAACTCAGCCTCAGGCTCAGCTAATAGCACAGAATGTGTCAATGATTCCTCTCATAGCAGCCTCTCCTCCTATATACTGTAAGTAGGTCCAGCTGTAAATAAATTGCTGACATTGCTGTGTTTGTTAAGAGGGTGCTTGGAAAACAGCACATCTGCCACCAACAGTTGCATCTAAGACAAAAATGAATGTAAGCAGTATTAAATCAACAAAATGTCTCTTTGTCATTGTAGTTTATTGCAATTCAGAAGATATTTTACTTTCCTTGGAAATGAGAATGAGCTTCTGACACAGTGGAGGTGGGGGCAGTGATGGCAAATCTGGTAATAGACAGACCTGGTAGTGCAGCTGTCCTGGGATAATGAACACTTCTGAATTGAGAGAAGCCTCACTGAACTGTCCTGTAAAGTAATTCCTGAAAAATGGTTGCCTCAGATGTGGCTTCATTTGTTGACTGACTCATTCATAACTATGCCAAATTCTTTGCTGAGTAAAATACTGCTTAACTTCAGTGAGGGCAATCAGGAGCATGAGGTGTAAGAGAAACCAGCATCTCAGTGCCACCTCCTTCTCTCACTGAAATGAGTCAGGATGCATGTAGATGTGGCAGCATCTGTGCCAAGTATCTGTGCCTGGATATCTCAAGGTGAAAAATGTAATTTACAGCTATGAGCCTGAGTACATAAATACATCCATTACACGAGTAGAAGGACATTGCAGCTTTTCCATTTTTGCTGTTTGCTCTAATCAAAAGAAATACAGAAAAACAGTTCCAAAATTTAACTATACCTCAGAGACTTCTCACCCCGTATTTCCAGTGACAATACATCCTTCTACTTTCCAGGCTAGATTTGCAAATAACTGATTTATAATCACACTCAGAAACTTGTGTGTCCACCAACTTGCACTACGGCTACATTTTGCAGTGCATGCAGAAGTCCATCTGCAAGCTATGATTCTATTAATATATATAAAAGGGAAGACTTGTAAAGCTTTGGCAGCAAATGTAGGTCTTGATGAAACACAGGCAAAAAATAATTAGAATTTGCAAGTGACATGGAAAGCTAATTTTGGTACTCCTTTACACTGGCTTTATACTACATCAAAAGGCAGTTCACTGCCTACCTTTTCAAAATCTGACAGTATCCAAACTTGAGCAGTGGGAACCTGACTCCAGGTGCTCCAGGTGATAAAGCAAAGCACGATTTTAAGGTCTGGCATAATGTGAAGAATGAGGTCATGTTGTATTTTTAGAAGTGCCTGGTGTTCCTCTGAAGCATGCTCTTACTCTCTCTTGTTATTTTTTTTCCTCCCCTCTCCTTTTTTTCTGTCTTTTTCTGTGAATAATTTGGCCAATGCTTGCAGAAGGCTGTTTTCACCCCAGGGATTCTCACACATACTTCTGTTGACAGAGTTCTTGTGCAGCAAGGGAGCTGTAATGTCTTTTGTTAAGGATCTGCTCACTTCTTTTTCTGTTCTGCCCCAATGCTTGGAGGATCTTTTGGCTGCTCACACAGTTCCTGTTGTTGCGCTTCTGGAAATTAACTGAATTGAAAAATATGGGGTTACTTTGCAAAACAGGTAAAATTATTGGCAGGAAAAATCCTAATCTCATCATTTTCTTTTAGTCTATGTGTCTTGCATTCTCTCGCCTTGTTTGCTTAATTTTTCAGGGAAGATTGTATAAATCAATAGAAAATACTAAGCAAAGTCATTGCGAAAGGGAAAAAAATGCACTAGGGGCTGAGAGGTAGAGACTTTTATTTTAGATGAGTGGTGTACTTTTCCAGAAAAGATTGGGACTCAATTTGCTGGTTTACAATGTCAGTTCAGATTTAAATTGAATTTAAACTGAAAAAGTTACACATATTCACATGCTATATAATGCCAAAATACATAAACTGGTATTGAAATGCACTATTTTAAGCCATGTTTGAAAAGCTGTTTTAGATCACTTGCTGTTAGAGTAACCCTATGAAATAAATCATAATAATTTGATTTCAGGCAAAGGGGAATCAAGCCAGTAGAGCATGATACACAGAAGTTGATCTGTGAGGCTTCACATGCACATTTGCTTGTGCCAGACCATATGAGAACTTTCCTTCCATGGCACATCACTAGCTATATCACGAATCTATATTAATTTACTGCTGATTTGCAAGGAGTTTTCCTTAATAAATAACATTGTATTTTTAAGTTTTAAAGCCATGTGTGTAAACAGCTGAAGTTGCTACTCTCAGATACGCATTTCACATTTAACAAAAAAAATTCCTGTTTCTGTGAGTGTTGCTTTTTAATTTTTTTGCTCTTACTAATGCTGCTTGGAGTCAATTCTGGCTGGACAGTTACCTGTGGTAGCCCTGCATTCCCTTTTTATTTGAAAAACATACATATACTTTCATTTTTCCACATCCTTACCTACACTAGCTTCTACCAGTAGAGCTAATGCTACAGTATATATTTCAAATTGCATATGCATACGAAAGTAATCTCCCTATTTATAAAGCTTTGAAGACCTTTTCAGGAAAGATTATTAGTTTTCAGAACTTGTATGTGCATACATTCATCACTGTGGTGAGAATTACATTATTTTGCAGGACTGTCTCGGAGGCCTTTTGCGACACACACAGATTTAGCTCTCAATGTTCAGAGCACTCTGAGTTACAAATTTTGCTATGGGCAGGATTTCTAAATTCTCTGCTTTGCCAAGAATGCTCTATTTTTAGGAGGTAGAAATTTCTATGTGTAGCACTTTATAAATATGGAATTTAATATTATACATAAAAGGGTGGGATTTTTTTATAGTCACTGTTAGATTGAGTAAAGAGATATTTCACACAGGACGAACAAGGGTAAATTGACATTCTCTCTTCTCACCACTTCCTCCTCAGAGATTTCTTTCCATACTTGCACAAAACCAGCCAGCTTTTGCATACTCGATTTGTTCCAGTCTCATCCCAGGAAAAATAAACAGTACAATAGAATAAGCAAAGCTAGTAAACAGAAAAATTCTTCCATTATCGTTGCAATTAAACTGCAAAAAATACAGCTTTACATCATATCCTGTAAAAACCAAAACTCATTTGAGAGAAATAACTTAGCAAAGTTTTAAGAGAAGTTGAGTATTGATTTTAAATGTTAGCAATATAGGGTTATAGAGACATAATGAAAAATACAGTATTTTGGATGATAATTCATGTTTGGGAGTCTAAAGCATCATCCTAAAGTAATAGAAATAAAAAATACATAATTCACATATCCAGTGTATGCCTACTGAAGAATTTGATGTACGGGGCAGAAACCAATGCACAGGAAGTTCCACCTAAATATGAGGAAGAACTTAATTGTGCCAGTGATTAGAACAGATTGCCCAGAGAGGGTGTGGAGCCTCCCTCACTGGAGATATTCAAGAACTATCTGGACACAGCCCTGTGCCATGTGCTCCAGGATGGCCCTGCTTGTGCAGGGAAGCTGGACCAGATGCCCCCCAGTGATCCCCTCCAACCCAACCCATCCTGTGATCCTGTGAACTTCTGTAACTGCTTCTGGAGAATTTTTTGCTAAATGTTGGGCTTATTACAGCAAAAATGTTACTATGAACACAAAGGTGTCTTTCCGCAGATCTCATCGCAGCAGATTCTGCTTGGCAGCATTACCAAAACTAAAGAGGGTCCCGAGAATGGGCCAAGGATGGGAAGAAAAAGTGACAATAAGAAGGGGTGAAGACTGGGAAAGAGAATCTCTGGAGGACAGCTGGAGAACTGAGCACTGCTACTTCTTCTGGAACTGCCGTCAGATGAAGAACAGGACAGCCACCAGCAGCAATGGCTGGTGGACACAACCCACTCTCTCACCTGATATGGGCAGCCAAAGCTCTTTTGCCACTCTTTGGGCAGTATACTAGAATAGGCAGATCTTTTTGTCTTATAGCTAGTTTTTTGTGGGAGCATGGGTGCTGGCAGCATGCCTTCTTTCAGGGTGCTGGGTGTCAGGGACTCGGAAGCAAAGGTGATGGCTCATAGTGAAGCACAGATAATAATCACCTGAAATGGCAGGAGGCTTTTTCACTGTGCCCACGATGTACAAGATACAGTGTGAGATGCTAGTTATTCCAATCACTCCATCTAAAACTGCTAGGGAATGTGTTTTCTTTTTAAAAGATATTGTTCTCAATTAGTTCTCCCACTGCTAAGCAAGAACCAAGGCCATTCAGCACTTCCAGAAGTGAAGTCGATTCTATGCAGATGACTAACCTGAAGCACCTGAGAAAATGAGGGCTTAGAAGTAGGTTTCTCATTCACTCATAGACAATGTAATCTATTATTATTGTGTACCACAGATAGGGGCTGAGATTCTTCCTGGCTTTACTTTTCCCTCTAAAGGCAGAATGACTGGTGCAAGCTTTTTGTCTAAACATCCTCCACAGTTTTGTATTAGGCAGTCAAGACAGGAGGGAGTCTCAACCCACATCAAAATAAGTAAACAAGATAAGTGAGAGCATTTACCTTCGGGAAGCATTTTTCTCTCTCCACTGACTCCAGCAGGAGGTTAGACAGTTTACAATAATGACTGACATTTAAATAGCTATCAATAGCTGAGAGGAGGGCTACATAAACAGTGCCTGCATGCTCACATCCATTACAGCTGCAGTTTAAATGACAAAGGTAATACAAGAAATCCAAATTTTCTGGATGAGTAGCAGTATTCTTTCTACTATCGTATGTATGCTAGTAAGAGTAAACTATACAAAAACCAACACTAAAATATGCCTAGCTGGTGTACATTTCTCAGTTTATGGCACATGCAGTGACAGGCACATCACATGCCAGTATCTTACTTTGCTTGCTTCCCACTTTGACAGTCACAATGCTGCCTTCTGACACATCTTCCTCATCACTGACAGGTTTGCCACATACATCAAAGGCTTAAGCTTCTCTTTTTATTTTGAAAAGCTTCTGTTCTGCTTTGCTCTCTCACAGATGGAGTACTGAAACAATCATTAAAATAAATACTATCAATATTCAATCTGTCACAAGAGGTAAATGACATGTATGACTGAATGTAAGCCATTCAGTGATGCAGGATCAGTTCTTCAGCTGCTCCCTTCTCGCAGTGCATTGAAGGTGCACTGCCAGATGTGAGCACAAACATTAAGACTTTTAAAGTATACCAGGCCGACTCTGATGTAGTACTGAAGATTTCTTATTTTTAGCCTCCTCCTTTTGCTTTTCAGATCTATTGGAAGTGGACAGGTGCTGCACCACATTGGCAATTCCCTGAATTCGAGATACAGAAAACCATACCTGTACTGACATCTTCTTTTCTGTCAATTTTCCCTATGACGTTTCCCTATGATTTCTTCCTTAGTCTTCCCTGTGGCACTTTAGTAGCTTTATCAGAGCAGTGTAAAAGTTGTCAGTGATTTAACAGACAATGAAAATACGGGGAACAGAGGCATATTTCAATAACAAGCATATATGTAACACCACTTTAAATTATTCTGAACCATTGTGTCAATAATCAACTTAGAGTCATTAATTAAAAAAAAATTCTGCATTTGCCATTTCTTTCCCAGTCTCTAAGCAAAGCAAGTTAAGATTCTCATGTTTTAAGTTTATTTAATCTGCATACATGAAACATTTTTGAAGAGGCATAAGTAAACATGAAGCAAAATTGATATGAGCATTTAATGTTTCAGGATTACTTTTGCTGATGTACTCCATTGGAAGCATGTTGCCATTAATTTTTTTTTATTTTTTTTTCAGGAGCTGGGAGGATTAAGATGTTTTGTATGAGCATTCAGGCATTAATAATGACTGTGTGATCATGGTTTTGGAAAACTAAGAATATATTTCTTGGCTACATATGCAGATTTATGTTTCTTAAGAAAAGCAAGAATGAAGTAATTCTGATCTCTGATGGATGGTACCCATTGGAATGGAAACTAATATCCATGAAGAAGAACAGGGCTTACCTTATCTTACACCTGCCAAGTGCCTGGGTACTCCAAAGGAAGAAAAATATGAAGAATACCAAATTAAAATAGAAAATGAGGCAAGTCCATATGAATTTCAGAATGTGTTACCAGAACCTGAACAGAGTTTGCAGTCTGTGTCATCCTTATTGGACCACAATGAGACATCCTTGCAACTTGGCATGGCTGCAGGGCCAGCCAGTGCCACCAACCAGCCTGAGACAAAGCACCTTTGTGAAGAATTATCCTGTTCTACAAGGCACACACCAAAGGAAGATCCTTTAAACCTTCCAATGCACACAGAGTGGCCTGTCCTTACAGGAAAAAATTCAGACAAGGAACCGGCAGCAAATCATGAGATCAGAGTCATAAAACACAAATCAAGTGCTATCACATTTTCTGATTTTGAATTTTTATCACATGAAGCTGACACTAAGCTGCATATTTGCGAGGCAGGAGAAACAGAAGATTTTTCTCCTGAAGAGGAAGAAGCAGATAACAGAGGTGATGATGATACATTTACAGAACTGCCACTGTTTGAGGCATTTTTCAAAGGTCTTCAGAGAAGGAATGTTTCTCAAAGAAAGCAAGCTAAACATGAACTTACTAAATATCAGCACATCTATCATTTAGAAGACTGCAATAATTATTCTGGAAAGGCATTGAAGGACCAAGACAAGGAAGAAAAACACATGGAGCTGGAGGTAATACAAGCTACTCTTTAGTTACAAGTGTTTTTTTAAATAAGTGGTGTCATTTAAGGTTGGTTACAGTAGAGGGAGTTGTTCAAATTGTCATAGGGTGAAAATTAATGTGAATTACAAAATTAAGAACCTACACCTACAGTAAAAGTATACTAGATTTTTTTCACTAGAGAAATATTACTTCAGATTGACCACACTTCTATTAACCTGAACTTTAAACTTTGGCTTTCTGCTTTCCATTTTTTTTTTTTTTTAATAATGGGAACATTGGCTCCATTTCCTACATTCCTACGAGATCATATATCATGCCATGTACAGCATACAGTCTGAGAACTGTTCCAAAGGGATAGAAGTCACATTTAGTCTTGGAGCAGAATATATTTCTTCATGCTGAAAAACAAGCTTTTAGTGTGGTGGCACTGTAGCACTGAGCCACCTAACCCACAGCACTGTTTCCACTTAATAGCTGTTTTCTGTACTATTATTTTATTAAAACAATGTGGAGGACAAGTTGAACACTGGTATACAATAATTTGGTTGGTTGGTTGGTTGGTTGGGTTTTTCTGGGATTTTTTTTTTATCTGTATTGTTATACATCATGATGCTCTATAGACCAGCAGCCAAAATGAAAACATTCAGGACAAAATTTAAAACCCTGTGTAATAAAAATCATCCAACTATATATAACCTTTCCAGAAAAAAAAGGTAGAGTAAATTAACTTTGTTTATTGGAACTGGAGGAACAGAAGCCTCAATTGAATTCTCAATTGAATTGTCACTAGTCTGGAGAATAAGCATGGTTTCCCCCCTGCACCCAGCTGGTGACAAACCAAATGACTGGAGCTAAACATGTTTGTGATGGGAGAAATTCAGCTCTAATACAAAAAATGAAGTGACTCCAAATAGTGGGCAAAAACAAAACCTTAGAATTCCAGTGATCCTGACCTTGCAGTACAAATTGATCTTAACCTGCAGGTCAGGCATACCTTTCCTTCCTCTCTCTTCTCCTTCCTCCAGCTTTTAAAAGTTATTTTCCATGAAAATCTGCTCTATGCCTTGAAAATCAGGCTGTAGTCCTAGTCTTTTACCCAGTGTGTTTGATCTTACTCTGCCTGCAGTTCTCCTTTTACTTCTAGTGCTTATAACACAGAGCTGCTTCCTTGATTTCTGATTAAACAAAAGGAAGTACAGAATAGAATTTGGACTATAATATCTGTATTTACGTCAAAACTATGGTGTACAATTCTTAATTGCCTCTCTCCTTTTACACTTGTCTATCTCCAGTTTGGGGTGACTAATTCTGCCTTTAACTGAGTGGGAGTTTTGTGCTGGATTTCATACGTATGCCAACTTTACTGCAGAAACCCATAGGCACATGAAGAAATAAGCCATATTTCTAGAAATTTTTCTCAGCAGATAATATTAGAAGACAAAGGCCCAAAGCTTGTTCCCAAACAGTGTGGCTTTTGATGCAATACTGACCCTGGGAGATTCTTGTGACACATGTTTTACTGAGTAATTGCACTGTTATTCTAACCTAAGACAAGTCTTACTTCCTCATTTACTCAGAAACATTCACATTAATGAAAATAGTGTATCTCAAAATGGATGCACAATATCCTTTGGATTCTCTTTACTGAAGGTCATTCCCATAGATAAAAGGGAGAGGCCAGGAGATGTTGTCATTTAGTTTACTTTATGTCTGTGCCATAAAATAAACTCAAGGGTGCAGCTTGTAGTGCAAAATAATGGATTATAAATTGCCAGACAAGCATGTGAAATTACCTAGTAAATCTCAGTAAATGTGTCAAAACATTTCAAAATGCACTGATGCGGTCCTGGTTTTGACTTTTTTTCCATGTAAATAAGTATACATCATTCTATGAAATCTTCCAAGAATTAAAAAAAAAAAAAACAACCAAAAAACCCTAAAAAATTAAAATTATCATGTCTCTCAAATTCTAGCAGCAGCCATGCATTACTATTCAGAATAAAAACTCCCCCCATGACTCTGGTTGAAGCAAATGTATGTCAAATGTATGTCAAATTGCTTATTGCTATTGTTTAGAAATGGTGATGGGGAGAAATGTCTTTCTAGTGGAAAGAAATTAAATAAATAGAGACAGCATGGGGTAAAAACCCTGACAAGAGCAACTGTTACTGCTAAACCTTAAACTTGAAAATCATGTAATAAACAGATTACTTTGGCCATACAGATACAGACTATCTCACACAGCACCCTGCACCAGATCCTGGCTAAATCCTTGCAACTAGAGTTCACAGTGAAATTGTGTTTAATATCCACCCCGCAAGGGCATTCCTAGCCAGATGTACCTGTTACTGACTGCAAACTCCTATTATAGGTCTAGAAAGGAGGAAAGGCTGTCACTTTCTCCAAGATGGAAGCACTGGCCCTTGCAGGGTCAGTGTCCCAATCTCCTCTTAAATAGTTGTTACACCCATTTAGGTGACAACTGTTGAACTCGTTGTTTCACTCTAATTAATAAGCAGACACAAATCTTCAAGTGCACTGAACAATAAACAAGTAGAGGGAAGATGGAAAAAATTCAACTTGTGTATGCTGCCAACTCTATGTCAAGTGGAAGAAACTGCTGAAAACAATTCATACAATGATGCCCTTTAAAAAAATGTTCTTTCTTCTTTTTCCAAAGGCATACAGCTTCTGCCCCTTCTGAGTGGTACAAGATAAATGATATTTATGTTCAATTTAATAATTCAGCATGGTCCCCGAGTTTCTACCCTTAGAGCAGTTCCACATATATTTCCTGTGCTTTCTCATAAAATCTAAATTTGGCAATCTGTTTTTCTTTGTCAGAAGTCTGTAATCAGCAGTACATTTAATGCCCAAACACAGTTCTGCCCAAATACTTAGGCTAATTGTTGGACTAAATGTCCCTAAAGGTTCTTTCCAACCTAAATAATTCTATGATTATTTGGTTAATTCTGTCCAGAGATTCTTTTGCAGATCTGAAGTGGCACCTTCAGCCATTTTTCCTTGCTTGTTTAACTTCAAGTCTTCCTATCAAACTTGATACAGTGTTTGTGCATGCAGGCATCTCTGTGTGCAGGGGCAATAAATTATTCAGAATAGCTTCTGAAACACAACATTTTTCTAGATTGTCATTTCTTCAAACCATACTGAGCAGGACACGGTTAATGACCATATTTAACCAGGAACTACTATTAAACTTTCCACCAATAAGCTTATCCTATCCTTACATAATCTGAAAACAACATGTGTTGCTTTCAGGAGTAGCATTTCAGGCAAGTAAAAAATTGAAGATATTTGACAGATACCAGGCAATAAGAAAATATTATGAAATCATACCCATATTATGAAATCAGACAGTGTGAATTGCCATGGATCTTCCCTCACCTTGGGGATTGTACAGAAATGCTGTTAATATTGTTGGCTGCTGCAAAGAGACAAGCATAGCCCTACCAACATGGCAGCAAACTGAAAATCCTTTCTGGGGCAATTTGAAATACTCTCTGTGGTAGCCCATATTAGCAATTGGAACAGCCAAAATGTTGCTGTTGACATTACTTAGGGCACCTAAGTGAGTTGTCACAGCTTCCTCTATTGTTTCTCTCTCCCTTGAGAGACAAGGGGATAAGTCAGGAAGGCCATGTGCTGGAAAGGAACTGCTTAGAGTAACCATTAGGACGTGCTAGGTACTCCAGCAGCCCCTCTGCAGCCTCCCTGTCTGCACACATATTTACATCATGCCTCTTTTAACACATTTAGGAAGATCTAAAGCAAACCTGCTTGTTTGTTTAAAGCACCATAATGATGGGCTAATATTTGCATTGAACATTACCGTGTTCAGCTGGGTCAAACAAAGAGTGAGATGCCACTCCCCAGGAGAGACAAGATGACCGAAACAGATAATTGGGTAATTAAGGTAGTATTCACAATGAATATCTTTGTCAGGATTTGGCCTTCAGACTGTAAGTCCAAAGACTTTTGGAAGAGGCTGCACAGCCATGAGGGTGGCCAGTACAATGTCACAGTCAGCTTCTGTGTGCAGCTCTGTGTTAGCAGGGGAACTGAGCCATCGCCTTTCACCATCAGTAAATCTTCAAGTAAAACGGTAGTGTTCTAAAGCAGGTTTGTGAAAGCTCCATTGTTTTTGACATTCAAAGTTAAGGCAACGAAACTCTAGAAATTATTTCAGAAAACAGTCATTTACTAGCAAAAAAACCTGGTTTTGAAACTGATCAGTTTCTCTTTCCTTGTTTATTCACTTACTTTCACTAATTTCCTTGTTCCATCCTTGTACTACAGTTAGGTAAATTTATTCTCATTACACAATCACTGCTGAATGAAAAGTCTGGTAATCATTTTATCAGCTTAAATCACAACATTTAGACTGGAATAATTTGCTGAAATGCAATATGGAAGTTTCCATTGCATCTGTCCCTCATTTTGTCTGCTTGATGCAGCCTAGGATTGAGGGCACATTGCTGACTCATGTCCTGTTTTCCATCCATGAGAACCCCCAAGTTCTTCTCTGCAGAGCTGCTCTCAATGAGAGAGTTCTCCCAGTCTGTGCTCATGTCTGGGGTTGCCCCAACTCAGGTGCAGGCTCTTGCACTTGGACCTGTTGGACCTCATGATGTTCTTGTGGGCCCACTTCTCAGGTTTGTCCCTCTTGATGGCATCCCATCCTTCTCTTGTGTCAACTGCACTGCTCAGCTTCATGTCACCTGAAAACTTGCTGAGGGTGCACTCAATCCCACTGTCAATGTCACTGATGAAGATATTGAAGAGCACAGGTCCCAAGACAGAGCCTTGAGGGAGACCACTTGTCAGTGGCCTCCACCGGAACACAGAGCCATTGACCACAATTCTCTGGCTGTGTCCATCCAGCCAGTTCCTTTTCAACCAAATAGTGCACCCTTCAAATCTCTCTGCCTCCAGTTTGGAGACAAGGATGTCATGGGGGACTGTATCAAAGGCCCTATAGAAGTCTAGGCGGATGACAATTGTCAGTCCTCTCTTGTAAGTTATTGCAGTCATAAATAGAGGAGATAAATCCCATAAAATTTATTCAAAAGCCCTAGTCCTTAAAGTCAATTATCATTCCTTAAAATACACGTATACTTCTGTGTGACTCATAAACATTTTAATCAAGTAATCATACCCTATGAGAAAGGAATCAGAACGTTTTAAGTCTTTGACCATGAATTTGACCAGGCAGTGAGCTCAGGTGGCCAAGAAGGCCAATGACATCCTAGCCTGTATCAGCAATAGCGTGGCCAGCAGGACCAGGGCAGTGACTGTCCTCCCGTACTTGGCACTGCTGAGGCCAAACCTTGAATCCTGTGTTCAGTTCTGGGCCCCTCACCACAAGAGGAACATTGAGCTGCTGGAGTGTGTCCAGAGAAGCACAAAGCTGGGGAAGGGTCTGGAGTGCAAGTCCTATGAGATGCAATTGATGGAGCTGGGGTTGTTTAGCCTGGAGAAAAGGAGACTCAAGGGAGACTTCATTACTCTCTACAACTGCCTAAAAGGAGGACGTAGCCAGGTGAGGGTCAGTCTCTTCTGACATGTTTCAAATGAAAGGACAGGAGGAAATGACCCTAAGTTGTGCCAGGAGAGGTTCAGATTAGATATTATAAAAATACTCACCTAAAGAATGGTTAGGCATTGGAATAAGATGCCCGAGGAGGTTGTGGAGTCACCAGCTCTGGAAGCATTCAAGAGACATCTGGATGTGGCACTTGAGGATATGGTTTAGGGGTGATTATGGTGATGCTGGGTTGCTGGTTGGACTGGATGATCCTGAAGGTATCTTCCAACCTTGATGACTCTGTGATCCTGTGAATTTTCCTTATTCAGATTATCCTGAGTTCATTCAATTTAAATGATCAAAACATAGCAGCAGTCAAGCCTACATCTGTGATGAGGTACTAGACCTGCCACAGTAAGCTTCTTAGCCTTATACTTGGATGGCATACACTCTGCTAGGTCCTTGTGCCTCTTGTATTCCTGCTCAGTGCCTTGTTCAGCCACTCTGAAGCACTTTTCTGAGAGGTACTTTTCTGTTTTCATTAATGAGGCAGTGGGACTTAGGTGGAATTTAAGCTATCTGAAAATTGCCCCACAATAGTTCCTTCTTCTCTAATTCAGTTGTACAAGAGCAAAAGCTAGAAAGGAACATATTAGAGTGAAGTACAATTCCTACTCTCATTCCTCCCATACTTTGGAAGTTTGTACTTCATTTTACCCTATGAAACTGAGACTGCAAAGCTAGAGGAGAATGGTTGCAAACTTGTGATGACTTCTTTGTGAGGAATAATATAGTTATCATCATCTCCTTTCAGTCATCTTCTGCAGACATGGGAAGTCTACTCAGGTAAGAGAGCTGAGCACTGAAATAACAATATGCAGGGAGAACAGACTATGAAGTCAAGGGGAAGAAAATGGGAAATTACTTGTCTAAGAAAGGAGTGATGCACTGAGCTTTATACATTCTAATTTCCTTTGTGTGTCTGTACAATTCGCACTTTCTGTATTTCAATGACACATTCTCTAGACCTGACAGAAAAGGATATCATAAGTCGAACTTTGTAAAGCTTTTAGCATTTATGCTTGTTTTCTGCCTGCTTGGAAAAGGGATTGGAGAACTGCAGATTATTTCAGCAATGATGCATTATTATCAGTCAATAAAGAATCACAACCAGCTCTTTATTAGTAAGAGTCAGATAAATGCTGGCTTAAGGACTTTAATTATTAAGTTAGAAGAAATAATTTTTTATTAGCTTCACAAATTTGAAGGACTAATGGTGAATACAGCATTTTGTATCGAGTACTTTCTTCTCTCACCTCAGTACTCCCATTACAATGGGGCATTTGTTGTGTCCTGCTTGTTGTGGACATTAACTACATGACTGTCTCTACTGAGAAATTATAGGAACTTTGGAAAATCATGATAAAGTTATAAAAATAATCGTAATTGAAGGATTTGCTTAAAGAGCATACTGAAAAGAACTGGTATATTGGATTCATGTAGGAAAACATGTCGATACTATCAAAATTACTGCCCTGTATCTCTTCAGCATGCTGCTTGCATGCTGCTTGCATGCTGCCTGCATGTTTTAGTTAACATGCATCACTCATTGTTGATAAATATAGAATTAAAAAATAAAAATGTATATGGCCCTGGAAAGGATACAGTTCTTGCCATTAGCAGATACACCTATTTTAAATCACAAGATCATCTTCAGCAGGCATTAGTGGCTACTGGGCTGAGATTGGAGAAACCATGCACTCTGGTTTTTGTAGAATATATCCTATAAACTATTTTGAGCAGTCTCTTTCAGTTTGGGCTCTGCCAAAATCCTCCCGGGGAAAAGTTGTAATATGAGGCGACATAACCTGTCCTTTATCAAAAGCAAAGCTGATAAACAAATCTCCATGTGATGGGGTGACTAACACTCAAAAACTTCAGAAGGCTGCATTGCAGTTGATTCTTCTGCAGTTTGCAGAATGCCATCACTCTAAAAACATGTAGTATATGGTATGTATTACTGACCTAGTGAGATTCTGAGGAAATTAAAATTCCAGGATAAACTAATGAAGAAAATTGGATAATTAGTCAAAAGGACAACTGATCTTGACTTNTATATATATATAATAGAAGGTGAGATTATTGAGTTACCTTGCACAGTGTGAAACCCTTGGGCTGTTCAGGTTAGAGTGTAGAACTCTATAGCTGTGCAACTGAGAATATACTGCACTGCCAATGAATTTTGTTGCACAGCCTCACCATGGCCCCATGTGCACACTTTAAAGAACCCCGCAAACACCATTTTGAGAACTCTTGCTTTAGCATGTTCAAGACCATTAGTGCATTGTTTATTGTTTATATTTATTGTAATTGTTTTCATTTATATTATCTGAAATATTCAGAAGACTAAATAGTTAACACAATAGATGTATTATACTAAAGTGGGAGAATATTCATTACATGTAACTTGAGTTGTGGTTTTTTTCAAATACTGACTACTTTATTTGTTGTGTATTTGAATACTTTAGAATCATAAGGCCACCTCAGGAAAGACCAATATTACTATTGCTCTTGCCAGAAAACTTAAAAAAATATATCGTGTTTATGGTTGCACTGAACCCATAAAATAGAAGAGGTATATCAAGATTCTTTTTTCAAAGTATCTGAAAATATCTGGAACCTGTGCAATGTGAGCTCATTCAATTCTTTCATGTACCTGTACAGAAGGAGAGAAAAAGTCAGCAGAAAATATGCCCTAAATCAAGGCTTAGGGCTTAGTGAACAACATTCCTCTGTCAGAGCATGGAACAGGCACCTGTGAGAATTACAGATTGCGTTGTAGGTGCAGGAAACCAGGAGAAACATGTGGAAATCTGTTAATCTGCTTATCATTGAAAGTAAGATATTCCTTCAAGGAACAGATGGAGACACTGGATAAACTCTGTGATGGGCAGTAAGCAGAATTTGTGAGATCGGAAAGTTGCACAAAAGATGAGAGGATCAGGCTGGGTTGCATTTTAAACCTCATTTGGCTGACCAGTGAGGATTTGGTATGTTTTTCAAGTTAGCCAATAGAACTGCAGTACAGCAGAGAAAAAAACCCAAACAATACAGAAAGAAACAGAACATTACTGAATCAACAATCTTGCAAATTATATTTTGTAATATGTAAAAGTTCTTGAGATGGAGCAAGAAAAATTAGTTACAAATTTCTTCACACACAAGTCCCACTGAAAGATTGTGGCACTTCCTATAAGGCATTTAGGTGCTTTTGAAACTTCTTCCTAGGTAACATACTGCCCAGTTAATGCAAATCAGAATCTAGTCATACAGCTAGGATCCCTCTGTCCTTCTTTGTGTGAAATTTTAATAAAATAATGTTAGCTTGATATTTTAGCGGACATATTTCCTTGGTAGTGCCCCAACTGACATGACCCGACATGCTCAGGGATCTCTGACCATTTTGGTACTGCCACGAGCTACCATACAACCAGAAATCTATGTGAACACTGAGATCCATGATTGAAACCAATTCAAAGAAACATTAAAAAAAAGATTAAATTTCATGAACTTCACAGAAAGTTTAGGACTACAGATCTGAGATTTCATTTTACGACATTCTTGTGTGGTTCCTTTCTGTAGGAAAGTGTAATCAGCCTCAAGCCTTTCCTTAACAATCTCTCCACGGATGGAGTATTTTGAATTGCAATAAAAATGGAAACAGATTGTTCTTTCTATCTAAGCTTTTGTTCAAACTGATGCTCTTGTAAAACTCTTGCCCAGTTTTGAATTATCTCAGACCTAAGACTTGCAGTGCAGCAAAGGGAAATCTCCTCTGAATTAGCTTGGAGTTCTCCTGAAATAAATCAGACAGGACATTGAAGTCAATATCTGTATTTGAAGTATTTTTTCTTCCAGAAATTAACTTCAGTAAAATCTCACCAGTCTTTTGTGTTATATTATTGGGCTCTTCATTATGTGTGCTTTCTATGGATTCTGAAATTCTTCAGCATTTAGACTATTAATCCAGTGTTTCAAAGATCAGATCTAGAATAGATAATGTTTTAGCATCAAAGATTTAACAACTCATTTCTAATGTATGTGCAGAGAAACTTTGTTTGGCCTTAATCTGATCCTTGTAATGAAGCAATTAGTGATATGGTAGATAAATTACTGTAAGGTTTGCAGTTACTATTTATTGTTTCTATTCAAGAAATATAATGGTGACATTTCATATAGTGTTCAGACTTTGAACTACATTTCTTCTTTCAGAGATTAGAAGCAGATAAAAATACCATGTGAGTGATCAAAACAACTTTCAAAACTGCAACTGTTCATGGTATTTGTAAACAGTTGAAGCCCTGTCTTGCTAGAATTAAAAAAAAAAACAAAAAACAAAAAGGAACTATGAAGTAGTATTATTACCACATAATACTGTATTATTACCACATAATACTGACTGCATATAGTGACTGCATATATGCATAATACTGGGTGCATAATATTTTGCTTCTCCTGGACATCTTACTTTATGAAGACTTCTTTTGTCAATTTTTTAGTCACAAACGGAAACAAAATAGTGATTATATATTTTAGGATGTCCTTTTTAGCTTGGGAAGAAGATACTGAGTTAAAAAACTTAAACCGCTTTCTGTTAAACAAATCAGTTCGATGTCAATTTTTGAAGAAAAGTTGCTTGGATAAAGCTGCCTTAGGCATCATTCGTGAAGGAAAAGAACAGTTTCTATGTTCCCAGAGCTTGTAAACATATTGTTTATACCATATAAGTGGATTTGTATAACACATAGGTTGGAAAACAAGGCCTGGAGCTCAAAAACGTCTGTCTTGCTGTAAGAGTATGATCGTCTCTAAATAGCAAAAATTACTGTTTCCAGAACCTTAAGGTTCAGGAATGTTCTCTGTCCTTTGCTTCAGACATCGTCTGCTGGAATAAGAAGGGTTGAAGGAGAACAGTGACCTGTAGCAACTACTTTTATAATAGACAAGAGTTTTGTAAAATCTTCAAAACACAAATGAGGTGAAGAAGTTCTGAGGCAGGTGAAGCTGAAAGCATGAGCTTGCTCCAGGGTTTCACTTATCAAGCAGAGATTTAGCCTGACTGTTATTGACTTCCAGTTCTAACATAGTTTGTGTTTTGGAGTACTTTAGTTTTATTTGTATTTGCCTGGCTCTTTGTGAAGTACCTTAACTGAAAACATTCAAAAATTCTGTTTATTCTTGTTAAGGTATTTGGTAAGCTTTATTTATAAAAGTAATGGTTATTGAAAAGAACAGGAAAACATTGTTGTTTGGAATTACTAGGAGAATTATAAGAAAGAGCGAATAAAACCCCTGCTGTGAGATGATTACCAGCATTGATAATTTTATTTGCACATATTTCAGTTCCCTGTGATATGGAATATTTTAGAAAAACCCTATCAACTGCAAAAATCCACATAAAAAGATCTATTCCTATAACTCTTCAAATAACTGAAAACAAACAATTCCTAGGCTAATTCAAGTATTTCAGCAAGTTTCTCCAGTTACATACTTCAAATAAGTTTATTTTGAAATGCAGGAGACTTAACAGTAGCAAAAATAAGAAAAAAAAAAAGCTACCAAAATGAAGTATGATGTAGAATTGAAAGATTTGCAGGTTTAGGAAGATCTCTAGATATCCTTGAGAAGGAAGTTTTATGTGCACTTAGGGTATACCTAAACACACCAGGATAAAGGTTGGAAGGATCATAGTTTGTATTTTAGCACTTTGTCTTAATGCAACACTTGAAGAACTTAAAAAAGTGACGAGTTCTCCCAATTGTTCTCCAATCCAGCTCACCTCTGTATAGTCCCAATGTGATATTGCAACCCATAAAAAAAAACCAACAAAACAAACCAAAACCCAAAACAGTAACGAAAGGAATTTGCTAGACAGCTCTTAGAGGGAAAATGTGCATAAACTATCAATGTACAATTTAGCCCTGCTGGAAAAACCCTGCTGAGACAGTATAGAAGCCAGCCTAGTTGCAACTCACACAACATACACTTGAATTTAAAATTTTAAATGTCAAAGTGATAGCAATTCCATATCTTACATTATAAGTGATATACTTTTCATATAATTGATATTCATCAATGCATCAAACTTGATTTACTTTTCAAAGACAGCTTAATTCTGACAACTTTCCTCTGGGGAAAATACCTTTACCTGCCAGTTAGGCTATCTAAACTCCTTAGTAGCCCACCTAGCAAGCTGCTGGAGGCTCCTGACATATCAAACCCAGGGTAAGGAATTATTCACTGTCATGGAGAATTTTGAATCTTTGGGGAGTTTTTTTGTGAACTAGAGTAACCCCAAATGTAAAAAGAATTACTTCCTTTGCAAAATGGAATGCTTTTATTTCTCATGCAATACTTCAGAGGTTGGGGTTTTTTGATATATACTGTCAATTTTAAATTGGATGCATAAACCAAATTGTCCCTCTCAGATTTGTACAATTTTCAACCTCATACTTGCTACTCTTACAGATTCATTTAAATTTGCATTAGAATTAAATATTGTGTGATCCAAGTTGCTTGTGTGAGCACTCCTTAGCATCTGCAACCATTTGAACACAAGTTACAAACAAGAAAAAAGCATCCATCAAGAAGGTCTAGTCTTTTTTGATTATTATTTTAGCTTAGATATCTTCATTCTGTTTAATGCAACTTAAACTCATCTTCTTAAGAACTTTATACAAAACTGGAAACATTGCACGCAGGAGAAGATGATATGAGATAAAACTGAATGTATACATTCCAATTTATGGCAATTCTTATTAGAGTTTGCTGTTATTTTTCGCTTGTATTCATAGTAAATTCTTTTACTTGGAGAAGTGGCAGTTTTAAAGTTTGCTGTCTGTCATTCACATGCAAAATGCAGGCTTTGTCATGTCTGGAAAGTTTCGTTTCAAAAGCATTTTCTGAACTTGTATAATTTGCTTTTGCCTTTATTTCAGAAAGACATGAGTTTGTCTCTGCTTGCTTGGAATATTGGGGATTTCCCACTACGGCTTTTTAATCCCATTTCTGTCTTTTAATTTTTTGCTTTTTTTCTTTTTAACCTCGGTGGCATTTTGTGTCCCCCAAGACAAAGCTTGGACAATTCGAGATAGCACATGATCTGTACTAGACAAAACACAAAACAGAGGGGTGTCTTGATAGCCCCCTTGCATTAAGAATGCATCATAGTATTGTTACTTACATTTTAAAAAAAACCCTTGGGTCTTTGGAATGTTTCTGTCTTCCAGTGATAATCTTTTCTAGTTTAATCATCTTTTATCTCACAAAAATGATCATTTTCCATGTATCACCAGTTATTTGTAATACCTTGGTAAACTCTAAAACACATCAGATAAAATTACAGCTTGAGGTGAACTCTCAGAGACTAGATCCTTAGATGCAGAAATACTTGGTACTCCACTTTATCTCAGTTTAGGCACCTATCTTGGCATGTTAATAAAAGGCAGTCTGTATATTCTTTCTTCTAGTTACTGGCTTTGTGTATTTTTTCTCTTGATCTTGATATATGATGTACATTGTAAAGAATAAAATACATATAAGTTGCAGTGTTATGTTCTGTTGTTTCTTGGCAGGCTTAGCAGCTTTTTTTGCATTTTATTTTAAGTAAATCAGACCCCAGACTAACTGCCAAGGCTTTTGCCACAGTGAAAAGTCATTGTTATGTAAATACTAGCATTAATAATTAAAATATATATAATATATAAACACAATATATAAACTAATAAGGGATTAAGGATTCTATGAATGCACAGACAAATGCATTAAGTGATGATCTTAATTCAGCATTTAAATTCCACCCAATTCCTTCAGCTTCTTAGTTTCTATATTTGTCATGGCTATTCTTATCATTTAGAGAAAAAAGAACAAGCATAAAATACAGCATATTATTATAGTAGTACACCTGATTCTGGGGCTTTTAGCATAGGTAGGTAGCAGAAACAGATATTTACCAGTTTACCAAACAAAAGACAGCAAAAAAACCCAAACAGAAACACAGAGAGGTGACTTGCAAGACATGTCCCTGGTACAGCAATGGCTTGTTCAAAATTTTATGAGTAACACTCTTTGCTTCTCCAGGTTGAAAGCTTTTGCCAGTTTTACTAGGCAGGGAGGAGTGAAATCTAATTTCTATAGTTTAGGCTATTCATTCTCTGACACTCAGATATCTAAGTATCTATGGTTCCTAATCATCTGTGGGGCCTAGATGTAGAAATAGGCCTGCACCTCTTATAATTTTCTTCCAGAGAAACTGGGAATGTAGTAGGAAGACTAGGAGGAGTGGAAGTGAGGATGGTGCACAGCATGTCTTGCCTTAACACGGAGTTAAGCCATCAGCAGAATATTATCTGGGTGTTAGGGAATGCATCTAGTTTCCACGCTATAGAGAAAGCAGGCTGTCAAATGAAGCACATAAATTTCTTACACAGTTGAGGAAAAGACACTGATGTCTTTGAAGAGCTCCAGAGGGAGATCCAATCTGATTAAGTGCAGGCATTTAAGAAACTTAGACAATGAAAAGAAAAATGTGCCTCTTTACTCATCTTTATCACTTCCAAAAATTTATATATGCAGATTTATTTGTTGCTGTGATCAGTGTCCTTATGTCACTTTGACAAGCTTCTTATAATTGAAAGCTACAACCCATAGCCCATTCAAAACAAGACAAAACATTAAAATTAAACTATGTACATGTACTATAAACAATACCTGGAGCTAGTTTTATCTAGTCACCAAGCATAATGGTATTTCTGATTTCAACTGCATACTCAAACTTACTCCCACCTCCTTTAACTCTGGCCCACTCAAAACTTAAAAAAAATACATAATTGTTTGTGTTACACTGTATTTTTAGTTAGAGATATTTTGTTTCCTCCCTCATTCCCAATGATGGGGTTTTTCCAAAAAAGATTTTCAAAAAAATCATCTCTGCAATTTAGCCACAAAAAAAAAATTTCTTTTTTGTGACTGTTTTTAATCCACTATTCTTCCCCCTGACTAACATTCAGAAACAGACTAACTAAATCCCTGACTTCATCCTTGGCCACTAGAGACAGTCATCTAATGAAGCTCACTGCACTCTCTGAGTGCTCTGCAAGGAACACCTGGCAGGGCTGACACCTACATGGAAGCTGTTGAGAATCCCTTTGCTGCTTATGAAAAAATAAAAGAACACGTGGGATGAGTGACACAAATCCTAGAAAATCATCAAATAAGATCTCGAAAACCTTTTGTAATGTATTTTCTTCAGTTTCTTGATCAGAGACCAACCGCCCTTCATGAGGGGAAAAAAAAAGCTGTTTATAAAATCAAACATCTCGGGATAGGAAGTGGAAATTTATTGTCCTACTGTTTCTACAGACTTCCCCTAATCACCCCATTACAATTATCTCAGAAAAGTAATTAATTGTTCCAAAATGCTTTTCAGATTTAGGATTATCACCCTGACATTCTGCAGAATTAATGCCTCCTGCCTCGCCCCTTTCAGCACCTCCTGCTCCCCAAACTATTCCACACCTCTCACTGCTTTCCATTATACTCCAGTCCTCTCCTGTTCTTGCATTAGCTCCAGTTTCTACTTCCTGCTATTTTCCCAACCCTGCCCATATTTTCTCCCCTTCCCCCAGAAGGTCCCCAGCCTCCCCTCCATGACTCCAGCAAGGGACAATCAATATGTGCTTTACCAAGTGGTACTTTTCCACTGCCTGACCAATTAGCACACATAAATTCATCAGCAGCTACTCAGAAATTATAATGGATGTTATCTCATCCTTTGTTTTATAATGGGCCATCACTTTTGT
The DNA here is from genome assembly GCA_013400515.1 of Erpornis zantholeuca. Taxonomy (NCBI): domain Eukaryota; kingdom Metazoa; phylum Chordata; class Aves; order Passeriformes; family Timaliidae; genus Erpornis; species Erpornis zantholeuca. The sequence continues at coordinate 12,282 of VZTN01030184.1, read as the reverse complement.
CTCTTTAACAGTCAAAATTTTGATTAAACTTGGTTCTATCTGGTGTCTCTTCCCATCTTCTAAACTGGCTTGAAGCCATCTGAACTTTTCAAAAGTTGTGGGAGAAATGTCACAGCAGCTGAGCAACACAAAGATGGAACACGATGATTTTGTTCTCTTAAACACCAAGAAAAAAAAATAGAAAATATGAACGAATTACTTAAAAGTATAATTACTTAATCTATAAATGCCATTAAAATATGGTGGGAAAAGTGGGGAAAAAATTACATTTAGCAATTAATTAAAACTATAAATTCCTATAATGAACAGTTAGGAAAGGTCTATTACAAAAAGTAAATGAAATTAAAAAACTAGACTATCTAGAAGAAAAAAACAAGAGAACAGAATTTTTAATGGTATTTAAAAATACTTTGATTGATGTCATCCAAAATGTTTCAGTTTTATTTATTAAGGAATAATAGAAATTAGGAGTTACATTTATTCTCATTTGTATTGACCCAGCCAACAAAGAATCATAATCAAAATTAGGTTTCCCCAGCACCAAGAGCTGTTTGCTGTAGTATGATCCAAATTCAAGCTTCAAAGCCTTGATTCTCTGTTCTACCAACTTCTCCTGAGTGTCATGATGTCAACATCAGTAGGCTCATCCTCCACATCTGGATCTGACGCATTGCCAGGCTTCACTCTCTGTAATTAAAGGAACTGCAATTGCAGCCTGACTTTGACTTGCCACATCCAGGATTTCTATTCTTCCTCCCTACCCACATCCTTCCATTTTATGTCCCAAAATGTAATGGACTTTGAAGGAAAAAAAGACCCTTTTGCATCACCAAGAAAGATAAAAGATGAGATTGTCCAAATCTGCCAACTCAAACTCATTTTTATATGTTAAATGAAATAAGCAAATCTTTAGTGTTTTCAGAAATGCTTAATTTTAGACATTCTTCTCTTGAGCTGTTCTGAAGTCTAGAAGTTTAGAGAATTTTCTCTCTTGTCTGGAAGTCTCTTTTTGTGTACAAATATCAGAGCTGAGCTCATGCTGTCTCACAGCTAACAAAAGCCATCAACTGACCCAAGGCAAACTGTGATACAATCAAATCAAATGGTTCGAAAATAAGTAATTTCAGAATTATGTGCTTCTGACAGCCAGGGCTATCTAGAATTTTGGCAAATTTTGCATTGATAACTGTCTCAGATTATTTATACAGTTTCTATTATTCATGAAACTATTGAAATCAAGGCAATCAATTCATACCTCAGATTTGACACAATTATATTCCTGAAGTCGAACAGAATCAGTCTCAACTGAGCACAGTTTACTCTGACATCTGTCAGCTACAACAAAGGGGCAGATTTCCCATGCAGAAAATTACAGATTTAATTTTCAGAAAGGTGTGTAGCTATTTAGAGGTGCAGTTAGCCAGTTTTAAGTGCAATGCTTTTATGGTCACACTTGTAGCCTTGAACATAAAACAGGAACTTTTGTTTGGTGTATGCAGTTGCAGAAATATTTCTGAAAATATCTCCACTGAGGGACACTCCACAACCCTCTGGGCAATCTATTCCAGTGCTTGGTGACCCGCACAGTAAAGAAGTCCTCCCTCATATTCAGGTGGAACTTCCTGTGCATCAGTTTCTGCCCCTTGCCTCTTGTCCTATTGCTTGGCAGCACGGAGCAGAGCCTGGTCCGTCCTCTGACACCCTCCCTTCAGATACACATAGACACTGATGAGTTGTCTCTACTCAAGACTGAACAGAGATAGTTCCCTTAGCCTGTTCTTGAAAGAGAGCTGCCCCCTGAAACACTTTGCAACCCTCTGCTGAAGAGACATCCTCCAGTCCCTTGCAGCCCTCCGCTGGATCCGTTCCAGGAGCTCTGGGTCTCTCTCGCACTGAGGAGCCCAGAAATGAAAGATCTGCTTGTCTTTAGATTACTTTTAAGCCTTGTGCACCTCTGCTTAGCTGTGCAGCCAAGACAGCAGCAGCAGCCTCCGCACGCCCAGCCAAGGCAGGAGGCAGGTCTCTCTAGCTGAGGTGCTCCGACACATGGAGAAACTGAGGCAGGGCGCTAAGGAAAAGTCACTTCTTGAAGGCGCGAAGCTGGAGCCGGCAGGGAGAGTTTTCACATCACGGGGGAGGCTCTCGGGGCAACCCTGAGGCAGGTCCAGCTCGGAGGCCCATCGAGGCCCGGGCACACCGGCGTTCCCTTGTCCCCGTCCTGGGGCCGCAGCGGCCCAGAAGGTAACGGGGACGGGCAGGCGGGCGGCGCTCCGGGGCTCAGCCTCGCCCCCTGCAGGAGCCGCTCCTCGCTGGCAGCGTCTTTTCTCCTCACAGAGCCCTTGCGGGCGGCACCTCCCAGTGCGGGGGCAGAGGGCGAGGCACGGCCGGATCCCGGAGCGGTGCCGGCGAGCGAGGCTCGGCCGGGTCCCGGAGCGCTGCCTCGGCAGCTCCCGCCTG
>VZTN01030183.1:343741-355392 GCA_013400515.1 Erpornis zantholeuca | reverse complement strand
GTCAGAGTAGGGAATGTTCTGTTGCTGTGGGCGTTTCAGTTCTGCCATCAGCAGAGACTGGATTGCAAAGCACAGGCAGACATGCATGGAACAGACCAGTCCTATGGAAAAAGGTGATGGATCAGGACTCATTCTGCCACTACTCAAATGGAATTCTCTATATTTCTTTCTTACAGGATAAACAATCAGAACACAGTGGGGCAAAACCTGCAGCTGCCCCACCCTGCATGCACATGCAGAAAAGGGCTTGGCCCAAGGAGCAAACTTGCTTTGTATCAGCTGTAAAACATGAATTTTGTCTTTCAAAAAACCTTTGTGACTTAAGATTTCAGACTTTTTAAAATTGTGTATCTTGAGAGATGTGGAGTAAAAATGAGGGAAAGATTTTTTTGGGAGTGTAATTCATTTACTTTTTTTGTCTTGCCATCTTTCCATACTTGTGACTGGAACAGATTGGGCTCCAAAGGATATGGGAAATGGTTCAACTTGAGTTGTTGTTGTAATGAAAGGCAGAATAAATACTTAAAGGTGTGAGTTTATTATTTTATTAATTTAGAGTTGGAGTATACAGAGAGTGACCAGTCAAGTTCATGAAAGACAAATCCTCGGAGAAAAACACAACCTGTGTCTCAAGAACTTTGTAGAAACTGTATTGAAGGATAAGAGAATTTGAATGAAATATCACTACACACTTGCCTTTCCCTATAATCCACTTCTGGTCACTGTCAGAATATGGGCTACAAAGAGCTGTGTTCTTACCCAGCACAGCTGGTCTTATGTTTTTATTTAATTTAATTTCATTTCATCCCATATGCTACCAGTAAGATTGTGGACTTTTTTCAGAATATACCTCTGAAGAGCTCCTTACAGGAGGATTTTCTTGTGTAAGAATTATTATCATATACAGATAGTCCTTTATTCATTTCCAGGCCTTCACGAATGTTAGCAACTTATTAAGAATTTTAATCAGAGTAGCATATTGGTGACGTTTTTAAACTCCTAAATAATTTAAATTATTCTTAATAATGAACAGTAGTAGTTAATTACAGTGAGAAATCAGATCATGGTATATAAAGGAGCTCATCTACTGGTTAATTCCCTGATCTGTGGTTATCATTGGGATTCTAGAAGTCTGAGAGACTTCACAGTTGTTTCATNCTAGAAATCTGAGAGACTTCACAGTTGTTTCATTCTGTGATGGGTAAGCAAAACCTGAACTGCATCTTGCACAGCAGTGCCATGGTGTTTGCAAACCCAGTACCATGTGATTTGCCATAGCTTCACATTTCTTCTCATGCAGCAGTTGCACCAGCAAGAAAACACTGAAAATGTCATCATACAAATTCAGTGCTTAATATGAATTTGTCTCATCATTTTTATTAACCCCCTGCCCCCTAAATAAGGTCTTTTTAATGAAAGAGTGCAGCACCTTCTTGTTTAACCCAACTGCATTTGATCAGAACTCTTCCTTCTGAGTGTTGTCTGTTTTGGGGGAAAAACCAGATAGATTTACATAGCAAAGGGATTGTTAAGATATTGTCAGTGATTTTATGGATGGCTTTCAAGGCATAGAGGATTGTTTGCTAAATTTTCAGATGGTACCAGGCTCAGAGGGGATCCATGTGCTTTAAGGGACAGAATTGCAATTCAAAACATTTTCAACAATTGAAAAATTGGTCTGATATGAAAAGCTATAGTTAATGAGGGGGAGTTCAAAGTACTACTCTTAAGGAAGGAAATTTATGTATAAAAGTTAGAGACTGACTTATTAGGTAGAGTATTTTGGTCACAAGCCTAGTCATTTACAAGTGCCCCTTTGCAAATGATAAACTGAACATGAATCAGTGTTGTTTTTCCACTGAAAAACTGAAAGCAGGCAGGCAGGCCTCATTCTGGGATCTGAAAGCTGTGAGTGTATTCAGAAATATGAAATAATCCTCCTGCTCCACTCAGGGTGAATAAAGCCTCTCTTTGAGTGTTTTTGCTATTTTATGACATAAACTTCAAGAAATGCAAGGACAAATTGGGGAGGATCGAGGGACACAGAGAAGGAAGGATCCAAAGTGTAACAAATGTAACTTGTGAAAAAGAAATAGAAAGTTATTGTTGGTATTAAGGACAGAGAAGACAGGACTTGGAACCTGGTAGGTCTTCAAATGATTTAAAGAAAACTGAAGAAAAATGCAAGAAGCTCCCCCACCCTTCAAGGACAGTGGAGCTTCTGTTGCAGAAGGTAAGGTGTATATAAAGCCTTGAAAAAACCTTCCCAAAGCAAGGACAGTGGGAGATGTTCTCTCTCCTAAGTTTCACAGAATACAATGAAATCTCCATCAGTAAGGGATTTTGTGAACAAGATGTACAACCATCTGCCCAATACAGGTAAGATATTTTTAATCCTCTGTTGTGGTAGGAGTATGAGAGTAGAGGACTGCTTGAAGTCTCTTCCAACTATTTTTTTCTATTATTTTCCACAAGTATTACCCATATATTAAAAAACCAATCAGGACTAAGCATTTTTTTTCTCTGAAAAGTTATACATTTCTTTTTTATAAACCCTTTTGCAGTAATAATAATACATGAGTTCTACGATCCAATTTGACATAGAGTTTGCAAAAGTACATACACCTTGCTGGAAAACTATTTAATTTTGACTTCTACCATAAACACGCTTTTGTAAATTCTCCTTAGTGATTTAAATATATATATAAAAGCATGCAAAGTAAATAAGTTTAAACACTATTCATAGAACATTTTCCCAAGAGAAAGCATTATTAGGTGCTCCCATGCTATGAGTACTATCCTTGAGCTGAGAAGAGGAGCAATAAACAGGCTGAAATGTTTTATAAGGCAGAGTGAAGAAATACCTTAGCATCTGAACTGATTTAAATACTCCTGAAAGTAACAATTCTGATGCTTTAAAAATACACTCCTCTGTAAATCTGCAGCTCCTATTAGGGCAGCAAATTCTTGAGCATCTGTGTTAGCTGCAGGATTTACATCTTCCCATATAAGCTGGGGGGAGGGCTATAAACAGTGCCCAGGGGCTGAAATTCAGTGCAAGTGCAGAGTTGGACAAGGCTGCGACACGAACTTAACAAGAACTCGGGGCAGCACTACAGCACCACTTACAGCTGTCAGCATTCATGGCATGGCAGATCACTCTGTCTGACTTTCCTCCAAATTATATGCACTGGGCACCAACACAGGATGCTACAACCCTGCTTTTCCACTGCAAACCATTTAAAAGTTTGATGAAAGCAGAAGAAAGGCCAAATGGACAGTATTACCAAATATTCTATCCATCCCCTCCAGCTGTTTACTAGGGCCCAAAGGAAGCTCTCCAGCTGGAAAATATGCCCTCCAAATTAGCAAATATGAGATTTTCTGTTCAATCATTGTTTTAATGTTTATCACAATGTCCATGGAAAAACATGGTCTCTCTTTCTGATGGCCTGCTGTTATTTTTGTGGGATTTTGACATAAAATTTGGAATATATTTTCAGACTAGCCTGCATGTGTGTCCGTATCATATACAGAGGGATAAGAGCCTGTTGGGCACAATAATTGCTGCAGAGCATTTACCTGAATCTTCAATAGTTACAGCATTTTGTTTATTGAGCAGTTTCCAGTTGGCAGAGGTTACTCTTGAGGGAAAAATCTGAGCACCACCGAAATGTTTCTGGTTAGATAATAAAATCTTGGTGGAGTTGATCAGCTGGCAGTCTTCCAAACCAGAACCTGACATGCACCTGCTTCATTTATTTGTTTTATGCAGCTTCTCATTTCACAAACTGTAAATGAGAAAGGGAAAGCAATCAGGTTCTACTGAGCAAATTGCTAATTCTTTATTTAGTTCAAGAAACTGCACACTGTAATGTCAGGCTGCAGTTACAATATGGGGATTCTCTCCAGAGGATTGGAAAATAATTAGAAATATGCCAGTTATTTTCAACAAAAATTCTCTAAAGCAGAACTCTGCAGGCACTGATGCTTTTGGTGACTAAAATTGCTCTAGGGATAGATCACTTCAAATACAGCAGAGTTGAGATATTAAAGACAAACACCACTACTACAACTTCAGTTCGATCTTTCATGTTATTCACATAGATAGATTTAAAAACCCTAGCACAAAAATATACAGAGAATTTAGGCTCAAATATGTTGTTTAGACCAGTTTAAGAGACGTATCCTCTTTATCTGACATTTCTCCTGAAATCTTTTATCAGATAATCATATTCTGCCTGCAGATAATCCAGAAGTCATTCTATATGTGAACCCATTATTGTGAGAGTTGCTGTTTGGAGTTACCTGAATCAACAGAATGTTACTAAATAAAAAATACACATACTCAGAGAAACAATCTAAGATATATTATTAAAGAAAGTAAGGAACAGAACTTTGTAGGATGTCTAATGAATTTATTTCTACTCTTTGATTCTACTCAGACTTCTCAAATTAATCTTTGTAGTAAAGGCAGTGGAAATTATGGTTGAATTTTAGTTCACTTACTAAAGGGGGTTTTAGATAGCAACTTTTAGGTATGTAGGCAGATAGGTGTAATATATGTAAAAGTATTTACCTGTCTATCATGTCCCCAATTATTATGATAATCTGGTTATTCTCCTGAAAATATAATTTCCTTATATTTGTGGTTTTACAAGTTTGATTTAATTATCTTTAAAAAATTTTTGTGTCCTGTTTCAAATTCTGGTTGACTTTGCTTTCTAATTAACCTTTGCTCCCTGCTTCATAGACATACTTTTTAATTGTTTAATTGCTTGTAAAGCAGGGACATTTTTGACTTAGCATTCAACCATGTCCCAAAGTACACTGTTGAGCTTTGAGCTCAGGGTGGGAATTCAGAAGTGCTTTTGTGTGCAGCACTGTTTGAACTGCAGCTGCCTGCCTGCTGACAGGTGGGGAAGTCACTGTCAACAAGATTTAAAGTTGCTGTCATGTTTACACAGCCGCATAGAAAAGGTTGAGAGAGTATTGTGATTTTGTGGAAATTAAGTACCAACAGCTACTGGGCCATAGCAGTGTGCATTGGTTATGATTAATGTTTGACATCTGCATCTTTCTGAGATATTTTAGCCACTTTTCTTGTCAGATGAAAAGTGCACCACGATATGTCTCCAGTCATGGAGGAAGGTTCAGTGTGCTGAGGTTTCTAGTGCTTAAACTGAGCTATTAAAGTCATGTAAGTTCTTATTTCTGAACCCTCCTAAGGATTTTCAATATATCTGAGCAGTTGGGAATTCTGTATTTCAGATTTAAAAGTCCCACTAGGCTAAACCAAGTTTTAAGCTATTAAATACTCTCCCTTGGTGCTCTCTGTGTTTTCTGCTGGGATCACTGGGTAACTGCTGATGATTTGGATCCAATATGAGACTCCCAAAAGAATTATTTCCCTTTACATATGAAAATTACTACTAAAACTGAGAAATGGTTCAGAGACACAAAGATTTTGACATGGATATTTTCAGTTCAGACAGATATTGAGGTATTAAGAACAATGATTCAAACAGTTAAATACAAATTTTGACAGAGTTTGCCTATGTTTTATTAAAAGTTCAGGGTAGCCCAGCAATGCTCTTCTGCACTCCACAGCCCTGAGCAGACAAAGATATTGCTAAAGAAACCAGCTTACACAATGCTTCTTTACTTCTGCCTCAAAGAAACAAACACTGCAGTAATATTTTTGAGTGCTTGTGGTAATTGGAGAAAAAATTAGGTGTGTGATGTAATTGGATTGTAGAAGGGTTTGGGCTGGAAGGGACCTTAAAATGGTCTGGTTGCAATCCCCATGCCAGGGACAGGGACAACCTCTACTAGACCAGGGAGATCAGCTCCTCATCCAACCTGGCCTGGAACACTGCCAGGGATGGGATATCTGCATCCTCTCCAGGCAATTTAGGAGTGCTTTTATCCTGCACTGAGATGACTCTAAATCAAAATGCATATGTCTCAATCCCTCTGATATCTAGACTAGTTTGAAATCCAGGTCCAAATTTTCGAATTACTGAGATTTTGATCCTGAGTATGTATTAATTTAAAATACATGTTTTAAATTAACTTCCTGTTACTTCCATGTGAGTTTTCTCCTATGGGAAAAACCCAGAAAAAAATTGATAGTAAGCCAGAACATGCTCTCTATATACATTCCATTGTTCTAATTTTAGTAAAACATCTTAATGTGAGCAGTTTTCTGCTGGATTTCTGAAGAGCTCCCATAAATATTCTATTTTAGTAACCTAGTAAATTCGAAACCTACCTCTGTGTCTTACTAGGTGTCATACCCTGTTACCAGGTTAATCATCTTTAGTGACATCACTGCCAATGAGCAATACTTTCAGGTTTTCTATCTGGAGTTGATGACCTTGCAGTCAAGGCATACCCAGGAGAGGCATTCTGAAAGGCTGAAAATTTGTCTCCTTTCCCATTTTTGTGCTGCTGTGTCTACTTTGTGTTAATACTGATTTATATTTCACTCCTCTGTATGTGATAGGATGCTGATGCTGGCTTTCATTCTAAGTCATAAAGCAATCTCTTTTAAATTATTAGAAAAATATGAATTATTTATAATGATTATTTTTACAGCGAAGTAATTATAACCCATCCCTCATTTATGTGTCAATGGAAACAATACACATTAGTTTCAATAGGATTAACACTGCATTGTTTGCATGTTTGTTTTTTTCCTGCACTATGATTTCTATATGTGTGATACTGAGGGAGATGTAATCTGTAACTGTGTGTTTTGCATATTAATTCTATGCAAAGCATAAAAAATTACATTAATAATATGTTTCAGCATTATTGTTCAGAACCTTGTGACAAAGACAAAAAAGTCTTAGCATGCAAAAAAATTAGAAGGGCCAGAGGATGCACAAACAGGTAAAATGTGACAACTGGTAAAATAGTTGGGAAGCAACCATGTGTCTTGTGATACAGACATCAGGGAGAAATGCTAAGCACTTCGTCATTCCTGCCCTCCAGTGTCTGATGTTTCTGATTTCTTCTTTATTGATTTCAACTAAAGAAAATACAGAGGAGTGTAGAGGTGACCCATTTTGTTGACAGATACACGTGTTAGTCTTGTACTCCCAGCAAAGAGTTTAGACATCAGGAATAATGGCTTATGGGTAAGAGATAAACACAATTTCCTGCGATTTCTAAACCTAGTGAATCAGCAGATGCAGTCTGCTATCAGAGTCTCAGTTGTTTATCTTTTATTCAACAGATTGAAGATTTAACAGGACACTGTAAATTAAAACAAAAACAATAAACCTCCTAAAAACCTAAAAACTGACTAACCAAAACCCCACCACCAACAAATTGCTACAATTATTGACCTTTCATTGCTTCTGAAATGTATTATTTACTCTTAACAGAAACAATGATGGACTACACCTCTTCAATCTTGTGTGTTTATGAGGCTGATCATTTAATAAGTTTCAAGTAACCGATGTCCTGCAGTACATGTGATTATAAAAATGAAAATTAGACATAAATTGTTACTCTTCAGGTATGAATTTTAGCCAAGGGCACTGGTAAAGGATTTCCCAGTCACATTCCATATACAGTCAGTGTCACATCTTTCCACGCTGTGGTTATAAAATGTCAGTGGCACTTGTCTGGAGTCTGTGTGCAATATTGACCATCGGGGAAACAATGCTTACATTTGTCTCACACGGTAAAAAAGCATGCCAAAGCAATGAAGTAAAAATACAGCATCTGAAACAGTGACAAACTGTTGCACAGTGATACTATTATCATTCATTTTGATGCATAAACCAGTCATGTCCTACTTTCACATGGCTTCCTTTGTTTATTTAGATAAATGCTCTTTTCAGTTTAAGTTATAGCTTTAGAAACACATGAAACTCCTTTCCTTTATGCTCAGCTAGTCATTTTTCCAAACTATTTACTAAGGAAGTATGAATTGTGGAGCAAAAAAGAATATCCATCTTTTTTCAGAAAAAAAATCCTGTGCTCCCCTCCCCAGGAGAGAGTGTGTCCTAGAAGCTCGGTGTTATTTCAGTGTGACAGGGTTCCAGGGCACAAAGATTGCTTATTGCACTTTACTGGACATTAGAAGAGGTTGGGAATGAGAGATCCAGGTGTTTACAGCAGGGATTTATGCAGCAGTGCTGGGATTGGAGTGTCTTTGGAAGGGAGGTGGTGCCTGGTCCCTAGTGAGCTGAGCACCTCCTGCACATGGCTCACAGCCTGAGCAGTTCCCACTCCGACCCTTGGAGATACAGGAACACCTGCAGGACTTGTGGAAAGTGGAGCTGTTGGCATTTTTTAAAAAAAGCTGTCAATATGGTGCAGTTCCTAAATCATATGAATTAACTGTTTTTTTCATGTCTCCACCTCCCCTCAGTGCATGTCCCACTCTTGTGCTTTCGGGTGGCTTTACCTCTGTTCGCAGTGTCTACCACAGGATATTTGGTGCAGCTGTGAAACTTTAGTGTCCTGCCTTCCACAACCTTAATTCCATTAGCAGAATATTTGCAAAAATCCCTGATGTAATTTTTCCCTGAGACAGATTGTTTATAACACACAAAATATATTTTACTGATTTAGCATTGTTGTTTCCATGCAAACGTCTCTTGCCCTTTGATTTTCCTATGTCAAAGTAAACCATAAATTGGAAATTGATTCATTATCTGTAAGATTCTATATATTCTAATCCTTATGAATTTCTATTACTTATTGTTATTGAGACTGGAACGAAAAATTATTACATGCAGAGATCTAAATCTAGAACTGTAATTATCTATATGGTAATTAAAGGAGAAAAGACCATTAGAAAATTTTTTCATTTTTTTCTATGGTTACAAGCACAGCATTAGGCTGGGTATTCTAATTCAACATTACAAAACTAAAACAAGAAAAGGGAAAGAAAAATTAATAATAAAGAGTCAAAAACACTGGAAATGTGAGTTAACAAAATAATCTTAATGGGGAACCTATTCCCCTATGGATTCTTTGACTGACATTTTTCTTGTGAGATAAAGATTTTTAGATATGCAGATATGTTGTTGTATGATTTTTTTTTTAAACTAAGACCAAAAATTTTTCATGTTATTGTTTTCAAAATGGAAACAAGAAAAGCTCAGATTTGTTACAGCTAAGTAAATCTGGTAATAATCCTTACTTTACGTGGATGAGTTATTTAATTGCAATGCATTCTAAAAAAAAAAGGCTGGAAGCCCACATCAAAGTAGTGAATAAAGACGTAGGTTAAAATTATGTCTATTTCTATAAGTCTTTAAATAAAACTGCAGGAAGCCAAACACCTTCTGTTGCTCTTGAGCTGAAGTATGTGGGTGCAGGGTAATGACAGAATATTTTTAAATAAGACATTAGTCTTTAGTTAACCTTAGTGAACCAGTTAATGAGTGAACACATGTTAAGAAACCAATTAAAATCACAGGAAAATCTACATTGAGCTAAAGGAAAAAACTTAGAGGACCTGTAAAAAATGGTTTATTTAAGTTTTCTAAGCAGGGATAAAAGGTCCTTGCTCAGTCCCACATGTGCTCAGGAATAGATTATATTTTGTCTTTAGCATCTCAATTCCTGGTGACAAATTCTCATTTATAAACCTAACCATGGTGTAGTTCATAAGGTAATAGCTCCAGGAAAATAATTTGAAGAAATATTAATTATTTGTGGACTGTGGGTTATCTAAAAATCCTGACAATTAACAACAAGAATGGTGTTCCAGAACCTTTACATGACACTCCTACCACCAAACCTGAGTGGGGCTTTTTTTTCCCAGTGCATGACTGTTTCTCTTGAGCCAAAACACCTTTCATGAGAGGTTTCAATTGCTGTTAGGTTTCTGTGTTTAGAAAGGAACCACAGGTGCATCTACCCTCGATGTGGTCTTGAGACTGTGCACAGCAAAGCTGGATTAAAAGATTAACAATTATACCAGCCTTAAATTCGTATAATGCCATTTGTATAATTATAATTATGATTATGATTATAATTATTATTATTACTTATGTTATTTAGTTCAATTAGATCCGAGAGCACAAACATAAATACGTGACCCACTTGCCTCATTAAAGAGTGATAGAATATTCACAGTAAGTAGCTATACTTGCAGTGCAACAACATTAAGAAGTATTTACAGTTAAATCTCCATGTGACAACCCAGTGAGGGACCAGGTCTTCCTTAAAAATGTAGCTCCTCACGAAAATTATTTAAATTGAGAGAAAAGAAAAAGTGTGCTTATGTTTTAACTGGGCTTTCAAATAACATTTCCACTTTAGAAGCCATAAGGTGTATAACAAAACTCTAAATTAATTCAGTAATGTTGAGACTTAGTTTTTTGTTCTTAATCTCTTGTGTGTCCCTTGCTTGAGTTATTTTTCATTTTTCTGGGTTTGGTTTTGTTTTCTCCCATGCATTAATTGACTCTATACACTGATTTTGTATTTTATCTTTTCTCACAGGTACCTTTTCCCTCTCATCCTTTTTCTCTTATATAGGGTAGCTGCTCTGAAAATATTTCTTTAGACTTCCAGTATAAGCCCACAAGGTCCCTGTGTAGGGTTTGATACCTAGGTTGGTTATAAAAGGCTAAAAACTGTAGGAACGAAAAGTATAAAAGAACATATATCATGGAGTAATTCACAGTTCATGGAGTGTATGACAGTTTCTCATAGAGTTATCTAGTAAGTTTTGAAGAGTTAAGGGCAGAACTCTACTGAAAACTTTTGCTTCTCCTGTTGACTGCAGATCAATTGTTTTGCCCCAAATCAAGTGAATAATGTTAAATATTTTACAACATCAATAACATGAAGAAACAGTAGATAACTTTTTTCTTTCAACACATTTTCCTCTAGTGGCCCTTCTTTTTCACACTGTTTCATATGCAGGACACAAAGCACTATTTTTACCCTTGTTCAGGGGATTTGAACTCTTACCCAGCTAAGTGGTGATCATGAATAAAAATCCACTAACAAATCTTCGTGGAAAGGATCACAGGTGACTGTGGAAAGGAAGTCCTGTGTTGCTGCAGATTTCCTCTTCTATTTGTGGACTTTGAGAAAATATGTTGACAATGTTGGCATGAGCCAAATTCCATGGCTCCATGTTTCAGCCCCTTCTAGTCCTGGAGTTAAATTTGGTCAGAGATTGTGCTTCATCAACGATAAATTGATGGAAGCTGCAAAAATAAGGACTGTAGGAGTGTTTTCAGGAACTCCTCATGGGCCAGTCCAGTTATGTGCTACACTTTTATAGATGGTGGCTGCTTGTTCAGAGATTTTCAGACATTAGGCTGCTAGCAGTGTCTATGGGAAAGTAAATTTTCTCAGGCAGTGGCCTGAAGGCTGTGAGAGGAGATGGTAAACTTGGTAAGTAACTTGCACCTGGTGTGTTTGTCTGATGTTTTGAAGAAATGTTTTGAAATTGGTGTTCTTTAGTTCACCTGTGGCGTTAAGGGGTGTTATTCAGTTAAGCAATCACGTGGTGTCTTTGTGCAGCTGTCTATAAAAACCTGTGATCTAATACACTGCTTCTCCTTCTGGATGTTGGAGTCTGCGTCCTTTCTGGCCCCTCCCTAACACAACACAGCACAACACAGCACAGCAGAGCACAGCACAGCACAGCACAGCACAGCACA
>VZTN01030183.1:288831-342981 GCA_013400515.1 Erpornis zantholeuca | reverse complement strand
CACAGCACAGCACAACACAACACAGCACAGCACAGCACAGCACAGCAGAGCACAGCTCAGCACAGCACAACACAACAGCTACATACTTTAAGCAGCTCTGCAAATAAGCTAGAATTGAAAGGCTTTAGAGAATAAAGTTGATTACTTTCTTGCGATCGTTTGGATTAAAGTTAGTTTCTGATGAAGGTGCATGCAAAGCAGGACAGCCACTGACCCAGCAGGGTCACAGGGGTACCATCCTTGCCACAGCTGGTGGCAGCTCTGCACAGTGAATACAATATTCTGACTCTTCTAATGCCTCTTTTCTCTTTGTTTTTTCTTCAGTGGTTATTTCTGTCATGAATATGATTGCTGTCCTTTGAGTGCCATCAGCATTCTGCTGGAGAGTATACACGTGTTCCCTCAGTAAGGGATAGTTAGTGGTGCATCTCTGTGTTCAGGCCTTTTTCCTGTATTTTATATACATTTGTAATTTTATCTTTGAAGTCTGATGAATGCTTCTCATTGCAGTTTGGGTGCCACTGGAGATCAAAGTAACTCCTATATGAACAAGCTTTTAATTTGGCAGTGAGAGACTGCTGACAATGAATAGAATAATGACTTTTTTTTTATGAGAGAGTTGTGAATAATCTAATCCAGAAGCTATCAAATTATCACTTATGAAAATATTTTAGGTCTTTTGCCTCTATTTTTTCTTTACATGTGGTACTCCTTACCCATCTACTAGATTTCAGCGTGTCTAGCTATCATGCCTTGAAAGCAGGATACATTTTCACCTTTAGCAATGATTATTTGCCCTTACAGACACTTTTAGAACTTTTATGCAGTGATTTTTTTTTTGCAGCTGATGTTCCTATCATGTATCAGATTTTAGTCACCCTAATTTTTTAGCTCAAATTATGCAAGCCCTCAGTTTGAAAAGGTAATTTGGAATTCTACTATATACCACATACTTGCAGTCCTCAACCTCATGCCATCCTCAGCTCTGGGAAATACACACTTATTAACTATGTCATTAGTAGCCCTAATGAAAATTCTGGACAGGAAGGTTTCTGCCAGCTAAGTCTCCTTTGCTTTTGGTAACAAACCATAAAAACCTAGGTTTGAGCTGTGGTTTTTCAGCCAGCTTTTACAGCTGATTTTTTTTCTTTTTATCTCTCCCCTGTGCTTGTCAAGTGCTGATGAGATTGTCAAGTGACATGCTATCTCAATTTTCCTAAAATCAGGATGTAATAGGGTTTATTCCCCATCTCTTAAACACAGAAGAACCTCTAGCTTGTTGAAAAAGAAAAATTCTATTTTTTCCCAGTACTACCTTCTAGATGGTTACAAGGAGGTGGAAAAGTTATTGCAGAAATTTTGGGGAATTGAAGTTAACTGTCTGGCCTGTACCTTTTACTTTTTCTCTTTCTTACTTTTTTTTTTTTATTTTTTATTTTTTAAACACAGACACTTTGTTGTTTCATCTCCCATCTTCTGACAACATTGTGAGATAACAATAAAGAATTCAGAAATCACTTTGGCCATTGCTTTAAGCACCCCAGATAAAACTGAGAATAACCCAATAACATGGAAACAAGTTTTCAGACAGCTTTCTATGCCATACTGCAAATTTCATGTCAAGTAACTTTTTAGTAAATAATGTTCAAAAAAGCCTAATTTGTCCACATTGTGAAAGTATTTCTTAGTGAATTTAGTGTTAGAGCTACATTTGTATGAATGTTAAAATCACCCCTTAGAAGGAAGCAATAAGAAGGAAGACACAAAGAGTTTTCACTCAAGAACTTAAGAGAAAAAGGAACTAGTAAGTCAGCACTGCATTTTATATGGCTGAAGGGAATTATTTAAAATAAGCAAATTTATACTTGGCCTCTAGCCTCTTTATTGATTATTGGTTTTATTTAGTATTTAGACAGCATCCTGCTCTTCATAAGGTTTATCTGGCCATAATTGCTTACCTCTTGGCATCTTCAGAACACTTTAATGGAAAATATCATTGATGCAACTGTTTCCTCAAGGTGTAAAATCTAAACAAGAGAGAAAATGATTAGTCACAGTGACAGAGTGAACATTTGGGAATCACTTTTTCTGTGCATATCATTAAAAAATCAATAAGATGAATATACAGAAGCCAATAGTATTTACTTTAGAAGAACAAGGGAAAATAGAGCAGCCATACTTTGCATTACTAAGATTTTGCTCTCTGATCAGGTCCTCCTGTGGGCTGAAACTTTTAGGGGCTGTAATAAAGGTCACCTTTGCTGTGCAGACTGTTCTCTTTGCAGAGAATGACAGTCAGATGCCTTTGTTCTAAAATTACTAATTTATCCTCTCAAATAATATTCAGAAAAATAAATTTTTCCCATGATAATTTCCCATAATTCTTTCCTAGCCTGGCTTTTGCATCTCCAAACTGTGTTTATTGTACTTTGGATGATTTTGAGAATAGAATTTTCCTGTTCAGCATTGATGTGTGACTTATTGATAAATATGAAAAAGTATAATTCAGAATCTATTCTCTCTTCATCCTGTGTCATTTATGGAAGTTTATAACTCTGCATTTCCTCCCCAGAGGAGAGGCTACTAGATAATGTCATATACCCATGCTAGTGTTGTGCTTAAACAAAACAGGCACACTGCAAAGCTGAGGAGTTTCAATATATCCACTTATATCTCAGTGTTTCTGGGTTGTGTTATTTGTGGAGCCATCAGTGATAAGCAGAAACCAATGAGGAAGGACTGCTTTACAAACTTACAGAGCCAGCAAACCTCCTTGAGATCACAAAAAAGCCTTGTAAAAGTGTCACAGGTTCAGACCCAATTCTGATACCATCATAAATGAAATGGAAAACTTTAAAAGTCTAGATTTCTCTTAGTCTCTAATGAGAGCTCATCTCATTAAAAATTAACACCTTTTTATTATACCTAATTTACTTATAAATCTTATTGCCAACCATCATCAACTCTCACAGACATCTCAATCAACCTTATGATTAAATCTGTTTTATTCAAGCTATTCTTTTTCCACTGATTTTAATTCTATCTTAATGACTTTCCTTTTTTTCATTGAAAATTCATTCAACTTTGGAGACTTTCTCATTGTTTCATGTGTCACTATTTTCATACCTTGAAACTTGACTATTTTTTAACTTCCAGCTGAGTCCTTTTATTACAGGTATTTTGTTGAAGAAAAAAAAATAATATCCTAACTGTATAAACAGTTTAACATCCATGAATGTGTTTTTATAAAAAGCTTTTTTCTGACCTCCTCAAGAGTTTAAACACTAAAAATTAAAATTGTGTTTTATCCTTCACCTTTTTTTTTTCCTAAGTTTTTATTTTGCTTATATGTGACTGAGTAACCAACGAGTGGCAGCCCTGTCCTGTGACAGGCTATTAAACATGATAATCCTGACCAGGTGAAATGGCCAGAGGCAAGCAGAAGAATCAATCTTTTTCTTCCTGTTTTGGTATGTCAGACAATTATTATCAGTGCATGCTAGAATGTCTCCTGTAGAATCTGAAAATGAAGTTATTTTTCCTGATCATCTCCTGCTCTCTGACACATCATATCCACTAAGAACTTATAATAAACTATATAAGAAATAAGAAGACAGAGGTTTTTTAATAAATGTTAGGATATCTTGGAAATAGAATTCATTCTTAGTCCAAAAGGGTTCCTATGGCATATTATGTGTCTGGAATTCCTAGGACAAGTTCCTTCTCATTTTCAGGTAAATGAATTTCTAGGTGCTTCCTGTGTCCTGTTTACATGTTCCTACTATGTCAGGTCCTTCAAAGTGCAAATTTCATCCTAAATGCAGTGAGTCAGGCATTCTTTCTTCCAAAATAAGTGATTGTGCTGATTATTTCTCTTTATTGCAATGGTATAAGATAAGATGTCTCAGTATACCTGAGTGTATTTCTTCCTGTCAAGTCTTCCTTCCAGTTCAGTGTGGGATTAGGCTGAGTGTGCTCACAGGAATGTGGAACACTCCTGCAGCTGGCAAGACAAAATCTCAGTAAAGGTGAACATGGTGAGTGTTTTCACAGATGTGTGGTCTGAGAACTGAACATCTGTTGGTCCACTAAGAGCTACAACAAAAATAATGAGGATGCTATTTTTGAAAGAGTTAAGGGAACAAGAGCAAAATGTCTTGCTCTTAATTTATTTCAACAAGTGCATTGTCTAAATTTGCCATAGGTTGATTTAATAGAAGCACTTTAGGTAAGTATTTTTAAGAATAAGCTGGCATTTAACACATTTGTTTAAGCATTCTCCAGGAGACCTGAAATTTGAAACACACCCTTATTGCTGTCAGTGGTGACAAATGACAGAGTTACTAGTTTGCTTAATTTTGTCCTGTTTTTGTTTGTACAGCAGAGAACTGGCTGCAGAGATCTATTTTAAGAGGAAATGCTGTTTTATGCTGTCATTCACTCACTGCTCACATGGCATGATATTGTTGTTTGTGCTCTGTTGTTAGCCTGCCAGCTTGGATGAGATAACAATCATAACACAAGATTTCAGCAAAAAGCCTGCAAACCTTGAAGTCCCCATTGTATGTTATTTGGAGAAACAGTTTGGATATTTGTGTCTCAGCTTGCATGAGCAGTATCACATTACTCAAAATTGTTTTCCTACAATGACTCCCACAGGTAAGGACTCTCTGCAGCGTCAAGATTATTTTGTTCAATTTGGCACAGGTAGGTTTTGCTCCAGGAGCTTGTCAAACATGAAATAATGCAAAGTTTCTGGTCTTGAATCCAAATTTTCCCTCAATTCTGGCTCTCCAAATCCTGATACACTGCTTCTGACCTTTTCAGACAGAGGATGGCTGAGACCTGAGCATATGGATCCCCTGTTTGAATAAAAGTAAGATATCTTTGCTACTTATGTGACATGAAAGGATGTGTATCTATTTTTTGTGTTGTTTTTTTTTTTTTTTTTTACTTAAAAGTGAAGTAAAATTCAAATGGTTTGAATTTAACAAACATCCATGCTTAAAATACTTATCATTTGTTGACCTGTGGGTCGTTGCTGTCTAGACTGATTCAGGCTGCTGCTGCTATTTAATTTATAGACTTTTCTAAAAGTTGCCTCTTTCTTTTTTACTAGCAAAGGAATTTTCTTATTTGTTGACAGGCAGTGGAGATGTTAGTTTTATCCCCTCTGCTTTTAGAGAAATTGTTTCTACTTAATAATTACATTTCTTTTTGACTGAGTCTTTCACTCAAATGAGGCTCTAGAAAAATATCCTGGCAGATGTCTTGACAAGTATTCTCCAGTAATGTGAGTAAAGTAAAATAAATTAAAAGAAAATTAAATTAGTTAAATTAAATTTTAAAAATAGAACTCCTACCATTTTGTTTTCATGGGGAGTAGCCTCTTTTGCAGTGCATTTTGGGGTTATGCAAGAGAAAACTTCTGCAGGAAGACTCCAAAATCCTGTCCATTCAGGACCATTATGGTCTTACAGCTGTGACATTCCTGTAGTCAGGAATATCAGTGGTTTCTGCCAGCCCAACCAAAGACCCTTCAGGCTGTGTTGGGATGCACTGAGTGACTGCACACAACACCACAAGGTCAAAAGTTACACAAGCTCAATTGCAAGAAACTGATGCATTTTAAGAATGGTTTCTTGTTTTCTAGCAAAACATACAATCCTATATTTGCACTCCATATTCTACTGAGATTGCATATTAAAATATGTTTAAATTACTGCTCAAATAGAGATTTTGAAGGAAATAATTTAAGCATTTTATCCTGAGGCAATTGTGTGATTTTTAATTTCCTAATGGCATATTGTATATACAATATATCTAGCAGTTGCATTAAAAAAGAAAATAAAGGAAACTTAGTTTTGTTTGGAATCAAGTGATGACAGTGATGATAAATAAGTAAGTTTTAATCATATAATTGGCATTTATTCAGAAACATAATTGTCTTGAGACACTTTGATTGCATTCATTATCACTAGTGAGAGACGACTTAATGTTTTTATCAGCCTGATTCCAAATGCTAAATTGGAGTACAGATGTCAGAATTTGCTCCTAAATCAGCCTGCAGGCTTTTACTTTGTTTTTCTTGGGGGTTTTTTGTGTTTTCAATATTTCTGAATTTAATTTTTGTCTTGAAACTAGTTTTGAAAACGTGAATGCCAGCAAAACTATACAAGCTTATTTATAGTTTTAAAATAAACCAGTCTGAAGATAGCTTATTTGAATTACTGTCATTCTCAAATCTTTTTGTGTTGGTTTGACTATGAATTGTTTTACTGCTGTGCATGCCCTGGGATAGTGCCTATGTCTGGATTTAGCACTTCAGGAATTGACTAATGACTTCTCAGGCCTTTGTAACAACCTCACTGGAAGAATTGTAAATTAAAGGCTAGAAGGTAATAGAAAAGTGGCAGTAAACACCTCTCTGTGCCAAGAACAGTGAAATTTAACCCCTTGGTATGGACTGGGAAAAGTTGCCTGATACATTTGCTGGTTGTTCTTCCAGCCAGAGTGTCCCTATAATGCCTGCTAAATTTCTGTTTGCCCCTTGAACTTTGAAATAAATAATAATTTACCCTTTGAGACATCCTTGACAAACACCAGCTACTTTATAACACTGCAGAATAACATTTATCAAGCAGTTATAGATGATTAGCTGTGCTTCTTTTGACTGGAAAAGGAAAACAATGGTGTAGTTCCTCTCAAGTCATGGTAAGGTTTTGAAATCTTCCAGAATTGTTTTGGAGAAACAAATAATACACTCCTAAAAAACCTACTGAGTGACCTCAGCCAAACCACGAGTTGATCTTGGTGAAGGCAGTCTTAACTCTCTCAGCAGAAAGTTTTTGTAAACCTCTATTCCTTACTGGTATGTGCCCAGTACTGAAGTCAGTAGGGGAAGGTGAAAGGGAAGATAATTTAGATGTGCCCAAACCTGAATGGGTGTCAGCCTGGCCCACACAAATTACTGTACCTTAGAAAACAAATAACTTTCTTTTGTGAATATGAGTTGCTAGTATAGCTAAACAATATCAAAATACATCCCCAGCACTATTATCTCATTCCTCTGCTGACTATTTCCTTCCCTGCTTGTAACAGAAAAATCTAGAAGGGATTAAATTTATTCTGATGCATACATTTGTCCCCAGTTGAACTCGGGCAGAGTTAAGCAGAAAAGGTGGTTAATTTTCTTGTGTTCATTTTGAAGAGTGTGCTTTTCTGCCTCCCATTGCATGTTTGCATGAGTTTCTCTGTGGCAGAGATTACCCTCTGTTACTGGCTCCTGTTAGAGACTTTCTGTTACTCTGTGCTCTGTACACTGCTACTATTGCATACTGAGAATATTTTCACTGAGTTTCTGTGGAAATGGAAAATAGAGATCTTAAATCACATAATTTAAGAAGAACTCTCCCTAAGTGCTCTACAAGTAGGGTGGCAATTTTGAGTCCTCTTAAGGTGTCAGAACTGGAGCCATTATTTGAGATATTTCAATATCCCAAGATGTTTTTATTTGTGTTGGCATTTATGAGTGAGGCAGCAGTATTGTTTACTAAGGAGTTTGTTAGCTATCTTGGTTGCATTAACCATATTAAAGTATTTTGACAATATTTTCCTTGAGGAGTCCTAGATTCCTTGTGTAGGGAGGAAATTCAACTCTTAAAATTCATCCTGTGTGCCAGAGATACATTCCTTTCACCATTTCTGTAAAGAGAAGCTGAACTTAGACAAGTTTTGAATGTTTGAAAATGTCTGAGTGCTTGTAAGACTAGGAAGAATATTCAGATTTAAAAATTGATTGCTGTAAATATTGTTTGCATTGGACATGTTCCAGCACTGAGCAGGACAGTCCTTGCCATTAGACCTCCTGCTTATTGAGGACTCTGTGGGGTCTGAGCTCCAAATCTGGGAACACAGGGATTTGTTCTACCCTGTATCATGTGATGTTGATGCCAAATTTCAGAAATCAGATTAAGAACTTGTACTGATGCACAGCTGAAGAGTCAGGGCATGATATCTGGGAGTAGGAGAGCTGTGGGAGGGACTGGGATTATACCTGCCCAGAGTGCTGATTGCATTAGGGTGGTGGAGTCTGGGGAGAAGGGAGGGAGAGAAGAAATAAAGACTGGGAGTCAGCATTTAAGGGGAAACTGAGACTGCATATGTCTAATTTCTGATAGTTTAACACTGTAACCTTAATAATCATCCTTTAATTACAAATCAATGTAATGTGGACCAATACATATATGGAGGTTATTTCTGGAAGCAGTACTGCAAAACAAATGAACTGGTAAATGCTAATGTTGTTCTCTTGAACGATTATTTATGTATACAGTGATTCTCTTACAGAATCTCTGTCTGGAGATAAACCCCAAGGGTTTAACACATTAATTAATTTTAAGTATTTGACTCCCTCTATTTAATTAGAAAGTAACCTGGTACCTGTCTCCTATTGGTGCTTGAGCTTGGGTATTATCCTTGATTAAGGTCTGTCATTTAGAAATCATTCCTGTGTGTAAAGTTGCTATGTGAGGGCTGTGAGTGTTTTGAGACTTGGTGCATCCAGAGATATCCAGGCACATCTCAATAACCACTACCTAATTGCCCCTTCTGTTCAGGAGTGTTTCTGAGACAAACAGCACAGTTTTGACTGCAGACATCTCAGGAGCTGCAGTATCAGTGCAAGGTCATTTTCCAGGCTTGCTTGTGGAGATATTGTAGTGAAGTCACTGAGTGAAGTCATGGCTCTATTGGGGTCAATAAGAATTTTAGCAGCAGGAATTGGATTTCACTTAGTAGGTAAACTGTCAGGGCCAGGACCTGTGGGCTTTTCTGCAGAGGACAAAAATAACCAAGTGGGTTTTGCCTTTTGGGAGGAGCTGGGAAAAAGACAAAGATACAGAGGCTGAGCCCAGTCATCTGTTACCATCTGCCCCAGGCCTGCCCACTGCTGTGTTTTGAAATACGTTTTGAATCCGTGGATTTTAATATCCCACTAAATACTTTGAGTATAGAGATTTTGGAGCTGGATTCTTTTTATGATAAGCTTGTCTTTGCTAGTACTTCCAATAGGAAACTTGATAATATTTGTGCCTCAGATTCATTTCTGTACAATAGGTGTAAAATAATGGTAATCTGTCAGAGGTGTTATAGCCTTAAGCTAATTGAGATAAAGTGCAGTGCATGAAAGAAACCAGGAGATAACACACAAGAGACATTCTCACACTCCTCCCTAGTAAAGAACTTAATTGTGGGCTCAAATGCAACTAACTTGCATTAGTGCATCCATAAAGTTAGGGAGTTTTTAAATTCCTTTGCTACTTCTTTTGCCTTAGAATATATTGGGAGATTAAAGTGAGGTTATCTTAGGTCAGATACCCGAACAAACAACCAATAACCTGGCAGACATCAGTACCCAATGTACATAATTTTTGTTCTCCCATTGACACAGATAGAGAAAGTCCCCGTGAAAGTATTTGAAAACAAATAGAATGTATCAGATAGAAACTTTGTATAATTCTGCCCAGATTACATGCCACCACCTCATAGAGCATGGCAAAGAAATTCCCAATTTGTGCAGGTTGAAAGCAAAACTATTGCCGAATTTGCCTACATGTGGGAGTAATTTGGACCAGTACCTGTGAGCTGAAGCCAGTGGCCTGTACCAGTTGCATGGGAGGATTTCAGACTCCACCCAGTGCTCTCTGTTCAGAGAGAATTCTTTCCTGGACTACATCTGGTTAAGCTTCAAGTGGAAGGAGAATACATTTTATTTCTGTTTCCTCTAATCTCACTCTGTGTTGCAAAAGCAACTGTATGAAGTGAGGATAACTAAGCAATCTTTTTCAAAAGTGCATTTTTGGTCTGTACTAAAATACTTCTATAATCCTCTCTGCTTTTAAGTAGGGTCTGTCTGTGGAAGGATTATGCACCTTATTGTTGTTGCCAGTTAGAGTGTTATTTTCTGTCTCTATTTTCAAAGGAGAAGGAAATGTGAGACTATAAAATATTAAAAGAGTAGCTGATATTTTTCTGTTCAGAAAGAATGTTGCTATTTTCTGCACATTATATTTTTGGGGGGTTTGGTGTTTGTTTGTTTGGGTTTTTTTAATACCTCAAATTGTTTCAGAAGCCTCTTTAAATCCAAAATATTTAGTTCAATTCCTCATCCCTATTTTTTTAGGAGAGAGGGCCTTAGATATTTAATTCAGACAAATGACTGGTCACTAAACTGCAACTACTGATATAATAAAAAATATCAGAAAAAGTAATTTTTTTTCTTTCTTTCTTTCTTTCTTTCTTTCTTTCTTTCTTTCTTTCTTTCTTTCTTTCTTTCTTTCTTTCTTTCTTTCTTTCTTTCTTTTCTTTCTTCTCTTTCTCTCTTTCTCTCTTTCTTTCTCTCTTTCCTTCTTTCCTTCTTTCCTTCTTTCCTTCTTTCCTTCTTTCCTTCTTTTTCTCTTGTTTCAATGGGCCAGCTGGGGAAGCAGAACTGGGGAACATTAACATATTGGAACAAATGTCCAGGGAGAAGCCTCCTCCTGTCACCCTCACCTGGGAGTGCCTCTTAAATCATGGTCCCTCGGTTAATAGGCCCACAAGCCTCCACAAACAGCCATTATTTACTCTCTGCCCACACTGAGACCATGCAAAAAAGGAATTGCCAAAGAGATAATCCAGCTGTTTCTCACTGCTTTTACCTTGAGCCTTGTGGAATTCATAGTTGCATTAAGTGGTTGGAAAACGTTTGTAAAGATTGTGTTGCAGCTGGGGAATAGAGGGAAGCATGGGTAAAAACATTTATGAATTACTGTGTAAGGCCAAGGGAAATGAGAGAGTCCTATTAAAGCAGAGTGTCTTTTGAGAAGGTTTTAGCATAGTTAAAAAATCCCAAATATTTTCTTTCTTGCCACTGCTGGTGCATTTTTCTGTCCTGGCACAGCAGGACCCCTTGGACTGCTTGGGCTTGTGTTGGCCTGAGTTTATGGGGCTCGTTTTCCCGTGCCCAGCAGCCTCATGCCCCAGCCTCCCCAGCTGGAGCCAGGGCCAGGGCTGGGAAAGGACTGGCAGGGGTCGGGGCAGCACAGGCCATGGCCTGCAGACACATGTGAGAGGAAGCCAGCTGAGAGACAACTAAACCAAGGCTGCAACAGAGAGATTTAGAATGAGAATTAAAGGAATTGAACAGTTAAGGCAGAGGATTGATAGTGGAAAGCATAGTGGATTAAATGGGGGACAAGTAACATCACTGCATGAACTGACACTCAGATTTTCCCCCAAAACAGCTGACTTGTGACTTAACCTTGGGTTAGAAATTTGAGGAACTATTGTCCATTCAGGAAATTGAAGTCCTTCCTCCTGAGGAGGTCAGGTAGCAATGTGGCACCTGAATTTTGAGGAAGTCAGAGGGAATCAGCTGAACTCCCTGGTTATGGAACACGACCATGGCCGAGCT
The DNA here is from genome assembly GCA_013400515.1 of Erpornis zantholeuca. Classification (NCBI taxonomy): domain Eukaryota; kingdom Metazoa; phylum Chordata; class Aves; order Passeriformes; family Timaliidae; genus Erpornis; species Erpornis zantholeuca. Next base: position 331,529 of record VZTN01030183.1, on the reverse strand, counting down.
GGTGCAGGGCTGTAGCTAAGAGTGAGCTGTGTAGGGGTACAGCTAAGAGGAAAATGGAGCAGACCACTGACCTACAGAACCTCTGTTTTTGAGTGAACATTTGCACTCAGAAGCAGCAGTGGCTGGGCAGTGTGGAGTACCCTGTGATTTCTGGGCTTTTTCAAAACCAGCTTCGTGGTTAATCTGTATATACTGTGTGCTGTGTGTAAAAAAAAAAAAAAAGAAAAAAGGTCGATCTTTTTAAATTTAAGCTGTTATTTTTCTAACTATCTGACAACCCACATAAATTCAAAACTGCTTTTATGGAGCTTTTCCATTATTTTTTGTTGCTTGCTAATTACTTTTCTTGCCCGATTTCATTTGCAGTTTGAATAAATAAACTGTTTGGTTCTGCCTTCAGGTTATTGTAGGAATAGTCAATATGCAGCTATAATAAAATCATAAATTTCTTTGAACAGGCAATTTCGAACATATTCTTCCATAGAGTTTTAAAGTTCTATTATTATAGAAGCAACTTGCTTAGGAGCTGCAAGGTTGCAATGCTAATTTCTGAAGTTGGGGAGACATTTAAATCAGGCATAGCTCTGTACATTGTAGAGGTAGTTTAAATATTTCTGTGGCAACTTTGGTAAAAATGATTCTGTTGCGTACTGGAATGCAGAACCCTGAATAATTTTATTCCCTTTTAATCTAAATTTAGGGAAGTTTTAGGCCTTGATTCTAGGCCTTGCTGGGAGGAATCATTCTACATGATTACTGCATAATGGATCATTTTTACACCAGGTAAAATTTTGCAAGTTAACTGCTTCCTTTTCCATGATACTACTTTTTTTTTTTTTTTTAATGCTACTCTAGCTGATCATATAAAACGTCATTATTCCTATTTCCCTCAATCTCCTTCAAACCACCCAAGATTATCTTTATTACTTGGATGGAATTTGTCTCCAGGCATGCTTAAAAATCTGTGCAGAGCAGGAGAATCACTAACTTGGAGTGAAATATCTCAGAAATTGCCTGTTACAGTTAAGAACAGGTGGTTTCATTAGCAATGAGGCTCATCTCACTTCTGTCAGTGTGGTGGCAAAGTTGGGTCCTGGTGGGCATGGGGACAGCAAAGGGAGCAGGGTCCTGGCACACAAACTTGGCTTTCTTACTTATTCTCTTAACAATGCATTAAATACCAATTTCCTACAGAGGTTCAGTCACATGGCAGTGGCACTTCTCTCCTGGGATGCTTTTTCTCATTTGTAGTTGGATGTTTATTGTCATTTTTACACATTCTGCTGAGTGTTAACCTGCTTTAAACTTGGTGGGCTTTGCTTGTGACTACCCTTAGAGCATGTATATGCCATTTCCTCAAATACTTGGTTTCCTCTCTGTGTCCCTCTAGGCTTTGTAATTAGATCATAGAAAAGAAAATGACAGCTCCAAGTAGCTTTGCATGTATAAGCTTGAAAATAATAAGGCATTAATTTAATTTTGTCTAGTATTTATATCAATGCAAACACATTTGCATTTGTAACACAAAGCAGTGGGCATAGATTAGCCATGATTTGGTATATCAAAGCAGCAAGAGGGATCATTACCAACACTATAAATGCTAAAAATTACTTAGGTATATCTAAATAGTCACAGAGATAATTGCTTTTTAGCTGCCACACAGCTATTTAATATTCTTTAGAGGTCAGTTTCCTAAGCCTTATGTATTACTACATTGTGCAAGGGCAGTTTGTAGAAGCTGTAGATGACAGAAATATATGAAAGATTTTATAATATATAATAGTTAATAGGCCACTAGTGGCTACTGCCTCAAGAATAAGAATTAGGACGACTCATGGAGAGTAATACACATTTGGTTGATGTTCTGTGGGTGTAACATGACCTTGATCTCTGGACTAGAAAAGAGAATGTGGTGGCAAAGAAATTAATTCAGCTTGGTAAGTCCATATTAGTGGCAATGGATGAGGTAATTTGTCAGGCTGCAGGTGAGTTCACTAAGATTTTCTTCCTTCTCTTTTCTCAAAATAGCAGAGGGATAGTAAGATCTTTAGATATTGCATCTAGAGGATATTTATAATCATAGTTGTGTTCTGTGTACATAATGTATAAATGTTGCAACTAGTCTGGGTCTTTCGTGCCTGCCCTAAGTAGGTACATATTTTATACATAAATAAAATGTATTCTCTGTTACTATTACATCCCACATCTGGAGGCTGGCTGTCCTTGTGGCTGTCCATATGATCACAAAACACAGCATTTACCCAGGCTGGTGTGTGTCAGTGACTTCCATGGATAGTTTTCCATGGAGGCAATGATCCCCAGGCATTGGAGAATGCAGAGAGATTTCTGCCTTCGTTTTCTCTGTTACAATGTGCAATTGTGATTAACTGCAAATGCTGCAGTACTGTGCTTAAGCATTGTGACCTACAGGATATTCCAGGTCCCTAAGTAGCATTTTTCTTCCCTTCTCTTCAGATAGTGATTTTAAAATAAAATAACAAGAACAAACTGAAATAACAGGCAAAGTGGTCACATTTTGTTCTGTGCTAAGGTACATCATGGTCCACTCATGTATTAGAAAGGGTCCAAAGTGTAGATAAAGGATGCAAAATTGAAAGAATGTGGCAGAAGGGCAAGATTTCCAGAATACAATGACTCTTGGAGCAGGGAGGTCACTCTGGTGCCCAAAAGCTCTAAGCAAGTAAGCTCTGGCAGATCTGGCTGGGGCAGATAAACAGAACTTACCAGAATCTTTTACCCCCTTGCACTCAAACCATGCATGTATGTAGTGGTAGAACTGGAAAACAGGCTGAAGCCATTGTTGGCTGGATGCAGAATTGTTTTTTGTAGGTCATGACTTTGAGAACAACCTTCATTCACTGAAATGTTCAAACACAGATGTGACTTTCACTAGGTCACCAAGTTCTTGCTGAGATGTAAGCAACATCAATAGATCTATGGTTCTGTAACATCTTAGATTTATGTTTATTTTCATGTTTATTATGCTTGCAGTACTTCCAGACCCCAGACTTCAGGGGTGTGTATAGTAAATATAAACAGATATAACCCCCTGCAGATGCTGAGCACATCCGAGCTCCCGGCACAGCCATGGCACATAGCTGCTGTGAGCTCCCTGACACTCATCTTGCTACCCAGCACCAGTTAGAATTTAATAGTTGGTATTCACTATCTGGTCAAATTTTCATTTGCTAACATGGGTTGAAGTATTTCATTGCTTTGTGAAATTAGAGTTACTCTTTTTCCATTAAGAAATATTCTGTAACAGATCTGAAATACCTAGTCTTTTAAATGCAATAATGTTTATTAAATAGAGACTAAGCAGTACAATCAAACACTGTAACCAATCTAGACCATTAGAATGTAATTATATAATAATGAAGTCAGACAGTAATTTATATTCCAAAATTTACTGCAGATTTCGTAGTGAAATAAATAATACCCATTATAAATATAAAACAATTTCATTCAGTGGTTAGAGTTACACCTCTGGTTCAGTTTGTGGAGAAATGAAGAAAAGTAGATTTTTGGAGGAAAATAGGTGAAAAAATTGTCATCAACCCTAGGAAAAATACAGTTTAGTCGACTGACATTGTACTGCTTAAATCATTTCCTATAGGAATATCTCTTCGTAGGTTCATACATCCTTGAGAAACTGTGAGTGGCTCTTTTAAAAAATTAAATTGTTTTAAACCCCCCAGTATTAGTCATAAGAACAATACCCTTTATTTAAAATAAATCCTCATTTCACCTCATATGAAAATATTTATTCAATTAATTATTTGCTAATTAACATCAGTCTACTTTTTTAACATTGTTGCTTGCTTCTACTTGCCTCTCAAAAGCATTTTTTCATACTCTTGTCTTTTATGATCAGTCCCATCATATTGATTATGGCTGAAAATCAAACATTGAAACTGAGCATTTATTTTATCAATAGACCCCAGATTTAGTTTTTTTCTGAACATGAAGGTGTTCTTCATGTCATGCTTTCCTTAATGCATGAGTTGATTCACCTTTCCAGAGGAACATTTTCATTCCTGATAGACTTTGACATTTAAAGTTTAAATCCTCTAGCAACCGCATAGGACAAAAACTTTAGGAGACAGGATTTAAAAAAAAAATATTAAAAGAAGATGTCACTGAAAGTATAAAATGGTAAAATTGCTCCTGCTTGTGAACTGTGACTAACCCAACTGGAGGCAGTTTTTCCAGTAGTTGGACTTGAAAATTATTTTGTAATTTAACACTCTAAGGTGTCACTGTTAGATAAAGAATCCTATTCAGCATGCTATAGCATGTCCCTGGCCAGTGTGAAAACCTGAGCCTGATGTAATTCTGATAGGTTAAAGTTCCAGCACAGAAGTCCTATCCTATTTTTTTTTTCCTTTTGGCTACAAGGTTTAGTAATTATTTTAGATTTTACGTCTTCTACCTTAGAGGCACATATATCAAAAAATACAGGAGTCACAAAAAGGTATGAAGTCATCCATACGTAAAAGTTAAAACCCTCTTGGTTCTGAGAGAAGTTATTTTCTCCAAAGCAGAGTAGCTGTCAATACAAAAATTTAGGATATGTTTTAGATATCACTGAAATTACTGTCTCCTTTTAAAGTGAGGATAAGAAGCATGATTATATCCATTTGCTTCCTGGAGAAGGCCATTATATCTAGGCAGACTGACAGGAGATCTTGGAACACTTTGACAGATATAAGCTCCCTTCATGCCACCCTGGCAGGAGCTGGCGAATGTCCTAGGAGGGAGTGCAGGAGTTCAGCATGACTCAGAATTTGTACATTTGCACCCTCCTGTTGGGCTGGGGTATCACCAGAAGCCCCTGTTCACTCACTCTGAGTGGGAGGTAAAACACAGGAGAGCTGAGAAAGTTGCAGAGCTCCGAGACAGGGCAGCAATTCCAGAGGGCAGTGCCCTGTCCCAGAGCTGATGGTGGAACAGGGGCATCCTGGTACCCAGAGAGGAGCTCTGCTCACAGCTCTCAGCATCAGCAGTTTCCCTCCTGAGGGGCTGAAGGACCAATGCCACAACTGCATCTGCTCGAGGGCCAGCAGGACAGGCTCCTGTTTTATTGGAAGTGGCTAAATCCACCATAAAAATGAGAGATGGCAAAATTTGGAACAAAGCTAACCCTCCATAAAACAAAAGAGCTCTAATAACTTACTGTATCTATACAGTTTTTTCTTTTCTTCTGCTTTAATTCCTCTTCCTTTTTTATGTCTTTTAGTCAATCTTTTATACTAGGCATGTTTTCTTTCAGACTGTTTTTTCTGTAATTTGCAATCTTCTTTAATTGCTTCCAGTTTTTCCTCTCTAAAACACTCTCCTAAATTTTAAGACATTTTCAAATTCCTAATTCAGCTTTTCTGAATCAATTCATTGATTTAGTATATTGTAAGGATGCCCTTTTCTCAGGCATTCAAGTGCCATTCTTCAGGATTGAGCATAAAATCCTCTTCTGGCAAGAGAAGTTTTAAAATTATTGCTTACTTTATTATATTTTTTATTTAGGCAAATATATAAAAAGAGGGTACTGCTGTGGTCATAATGATTATTTCAGGAAATCTAAATTAGTCTTGAATTTTGAATTAGCTTCCTAACACTTTACTTAACCTTTTGTATTTAACAAGTAGGCAAACTTCTGTGTTTCTGTAGGATTCCATGGAAAAAAACCCCATTCCCCCTCCATCAGGGACTTCTCAGAATAGCAGATCAAAATGTTATTCTATCCTCTAATTCTATCTGCAGTATGTATTTGTTCATTCCCTTCCCTCTGCTTTTGTTTTACCTGTTCTCTTTTCATTTTATGGGCATAGACTCTGGAACTTCACTCTTTACAGTGCCGATACGTTGCTGGGTAGGAAAATGAAAATTTAAAATATTCTAATTTATAGCATCACACCTAAAATTGGCTTAGTCATCTGTGTCTTTCTACACGGAAAAAATTCCAGGAAACTAAAGTAAATGGAAAAAATAAAGTTTCCTGTGGTTGTTTATGTTGATAGTCATTGCTAACTAAATAAGAGGGAAAACTTGTTCACGTGCAAAGTTCTCATCTGCTTTGGCTATGGTAAAGTAAACCAAAACTCTGCAAACAATACAGGTAATTTAAATTGCAACTGGGAGCCCAACAGGGCACATACAAGGCAGTGGCATGAGGTGTGTGAATACATTATAAATCATAGACCCTGCATGGATTTGCAGGTTAAAATGACTGGGTTAGAGAGAAAAATTAGTGTTAGGATAGGAATGTGTTCAGCCCCTGACCATCCAGCAGCACCACTCATTCCTCCCTTCCTGGTGAATGGGGTTCCCCTTTGCAATACAGGAGAGATGAGAACAACATGAAAGAGCATAAAGTGGTTCTGAGGATATTCCTCAGAGCAGCAGAAAATCCCAGATGGTGCACATTTAGTGTCACTGCATTGAGAGCTGCTCTGGAAGGAATGCCAGGTCAGCTCTGAGAGGCATTGAGACAAGGGCCAGAAAGGCTTTCCTCATGTAGTGGGAAACAGTGACTGGGGGGGAGGTGAACTCTGTTACCTAGTCCAAGAGCAAGCAAGATTGTGATCTTTAGTGTCTACAGCAAACTTTAGGGATGAGGTTTCAGATGTGATGACCACAGAAAAGGTGATAACAACAATTCCAGTTTGAGGAGAAGGGGTGAATGTATTAGTTAATGGTCTGGTGAGGGCAGAAAGGTTAATTCCAGAGGGCTTTACAGGAAGAAGCCTCATGACTTCTACTCAGTCTGTGCAGATGAGCAAAAAGCATCAAAAGGTTAAAGTTGAAAATAAAATTAGACGTAAAAGCAGCAGAAAGACCTGATGAGGATGTTCACTATAATAATCCACCAGGAGAGCTGAAAGGACATAGACAAATATTTGATGGAAAAAAAAAATCATTGAACATAAGGCAAGAGTATTCTAAATGCTAAGCAACAGCTATGTTTATGTATATAACTGTAATTGAACCATACTCTGATGACAGAGTAGCATTCAAATAAAATTACCCAGCAGTTGTAGTGATAGACTAGACTAGAACTTGCAATGTTGATATGTTCCTTGCCATAATATTTATTTAGAAAACATAGAGGTAATGCAGATATACTGATATAAATATTTCATTTATATCAAAATTTTAAGTACAATTTTATATTCATGCTTCTGTAAATCTCTTTCTGCTGTGGTCAAATTTAATTTCTTTCATTTCTCCCTTTTCTGTAACGTATGGAAGTAATATTAAGGGAATCTGTGCATGATAAAGTTTTCAGTATAGAATGCTAATGGCTCTCTGTGCATAAGATCAGATTTTCCTCATTTTGCCTTCTTTTTCTCTTTGCTACTTGTCAGTTTTTTCTAGATTAATTTAAATCTTATCAGATAAAAGTTCTAAACTAATATCAAACCGTAGCTCCAGGGAAATTACTACAAAATAGAGTCCCAGTCCCAGCTCCTGGCAGTGTAAGCTTCTACCTTTGCTCAGCTTCACAGGCCTCCAGTCACTCACAGGACCTTTTATCAAACCCTCCGGTCTAACCATGAAAGTATCAAACCATAAAGTTTTATGAAATACACTTAAAAACAGTGTGAACATTGTTGAGCATGCTGCACATTATTTTCTATCACGAACCAAAACAGACTTATTCTGCTGCTAGAAGCATCACGGTGCTGCTTTAGAGCAGGAATGTATTCCCTGTGTGCAGCAGCTCTTGTGTAGTGGAGCCTAGAGCATGGTGTTTAACATGGTGCAGTTCTTCACTAAACACCGTGAGGTTTGGGATCAAACCAGCAGAGCATCATTGGAGGAAAAGGATGTAAAGAGCTGATAAAAGCTGAGAGGCTCCAGGCTCTCCATTTTCCCCATCTGGATGAGGTTTCTGTGCTCCCCAGGGCAGCTGCTTTGGGTGTCATTTACCTGCTCCTCTTGCGGCAGTGTTCACAGCAACCAAAGTACTTCTCCTTCAGTGTGACTTTGTCCAGGAGTGCATGTAAAATTTGTAAATCTGTAAGTTAATGCAAAAGAGGACTTTCTGGCAGTGTAAACCTGTGTATAGGTATGTAGCACTTGCATGAGTTGTTGGACTGAAGTGTGAGTGAGTGGAAAATTAAATGGATGATTCCTTTCTGAAAGTCTACTGCATGAATGCAAAAAGGAATGAAGAATCAGGAGGAGACTATGCAGAATGAAATTTGCTACTGTGTTTCAGTTAAAATTCCACAAAATTACCACTTTTATTATAAGTCCCTGGTGTTTTGTGGTGAGCAGCCACTTAGTAAGGAAAAGATTAATATTGTTGGCAATTTACTCTTTCATTGTTGCTTTATGTTCCTGTCCCTCCTCTTTCTCCTTCCATCACTTTTATGGGCCCAGGTGTTTTCTTCCCTGACATAGCTCAGCCTTTCCACTGTGTGTGAGTCTCATGATGCTCAGAAAAGTAAATAATGCTGGTTTGTACTGAACACCTGTAGCCTGTGACATTTCTGATAAGACAAGTTCTTCACCAATTTTGCTTCAATTTTCTGTTGCTGATATAATGAAAGAGAGACAATACATCAAGGGAGAAGAGAGACATGAGAAAATAAAAGGAAAGGGAAAATCAGTGGAGAGCAGTAACAGAAGTTTTACATGTTTGTGCAGCTGTAGAAGAGAAAAAGAAATATTGCCAAGCAGCAAGAATGACACAGGATGAGTCTTCCATGGGGGATGTTGCATAGCAGAACACATAATATTTTACCTCATCAAGGTTCATTTCTTAATATAGTGAGAACTTGCATTTGTTTCTTGAGTAGAAGAAGAAAATAGAGGCAAATGGGACTCACAGCCCCCAGGCACGATTCTATCCTAGTGTTTATGGAGTTAAAGAAAGTAGTATACATTCTTTTAATTAGCAATCTGAGAGCAAGACCTCATAATAAGACTGGCTGTTAATAGTCTGCTGAATCCTACAGCCTGCTGCATGCATACTGCCTGCAGAGTGGACCCAGTCACTGGGAAAACAAATTTCTTTCAGTCTAAAGGCTTTCATTGTTTTCATGAATTGATATATCCTGCTCAGGTTGTCTTCTGTCAAAATACACATTGGAAATGTTCTGTGACCCCTCTCTCACCATTTCCAGACTCTTTGGAGTTCTCAGCAGCTCATATAAATGCACAAGTAATAATCCAACAGGTCACATCATCTACAGTGGTGTTGGGGTTATTGGAGTGAGTTTTGATTTTGCTGGGCAGGAAGGAGACAAAGTGTATGATTGCTTCATGAAGAGATTTTTCTCTCTAGAGGTGAGTAAGCAGTAATAGACAAGTGTTAAGAAACTTTATGCTGAAATTTGCTGTTTGATATGAACATTCTGAGTCTTTCTTCTGCTGTAGGCACTGGTGTTTTTCAGGTTTACAGAAAACTGAGCTGCCTGGACTAGAGCAGCATTCCAAAATGTCACCTGGCCAGGAATTACACTGTCCCCTGACTTTCCCTGTTCCTCTATACCTTTGCAAATGAGGACTATATCTTTTCCATTTCTTGGGTATGCCTGTGCAGCTGCAGCTATCTGTGGGAAATAGAAACACACCTTTCACACGCTCGAGTCTCAGTCTCTCACACATGTAGTTGCTGTGTCAGCAGCATGAAGGCTCAGAGCCAGGACCTTCCAGAAGCAGGGAGTGTGGTTCATCCAAGCTTGAAAAGCTGCAGCTCTTTGAGCCTCTGTGTCAGACACTGGACACTGACGTGGTCTGGGCCTCTATGGAAATTAGAGATGAGTGTTCACATAGTTCCTTCTTCAAAATTGGTGTTCCAAAAGGTGGCCTGGAAGTAGAGCTCTATGCATCCCTGTCTCTTAGCACCTCATGACCAGAGATGCATCTTTAAATATGGTGCTCCCTGCTTTTTGAATCAGGGTCTGCTGGTTCTAGTGTGTTAGGACATAAGCTTATTGAAGAACAGGAATGGAAGTAATTTCAGTGATTTATTTAGGGCTGGTGTCAGGCACTGACACTGTTTATAGTGACACCTACAGCAATTGCCTTGTCAGACTTAGGCTTCTTCAGCTGAGATCATTTAAAATCTGTAGAACTGATGTAATCTCTGGTATTAAACAGTAGTTTCTCTTAATGCACTGGAAGGTATGCTCCTACTGTGGAAAGCAAATGTTTATCTTGCTGAGAGCCTGTCAATAAAGCAGTGTATGGGAAGAGCACAACATGCAACTTGCTTCATTAAAAGCTGGAAGAAGGACTGTAAGGACAGATCAAGAGTTCAGTCACAGTGTCTCTGATAGACTTATTTCTCCAGCAATCTCTGGCTAATGGAGTTGCTAAGATAGAGTCTGGTGTTTAGTAGCATTTAGTGATTTTTTCTATATAGTGCTGTTAAAAAAACCTCCACCAAAACCAACAAATACCTGCTTTGTTACTCAATAATATTTTGTAGCAGTGAACTCCTGTCTTTGCTTATGCATTCTGTGTGATAAGTGTTTTGAATAGTTTTGCATTTGTTTCTTAACTATATCGTTTTATGTTCCCTATTATTTTGCTGTAAAAGTAATGTAAAAGAGTTATCTATTGTTGTTCTGTTCTATTATTTTTTAATAGATTTCTATTTCTATTTAATAAATTCTATTTAACTTGGGACATCTCTTCCAAATTAAAATTAAAGTGGCTTATCTTATCTAATCTCTCCCTTCACAGAAGGTGATCTATTACATCTAATCATAATTATCAATCTTCATTAAGTCTTCTTAATTCCACGGTATCTTTTTTAAGGTGAAGAGAATGAGTGTGCATGCAACATTCAAGGTACAGGTAAACCAAGTAATGATGCAGTGACACCAGTGGTCCTTCCTTAGCTCTTTGATTCTGTTTTAACAATGCATAATCATCTTTTTCATCATGCTTTTTTTAAGATAACCCTTTCATTGCCTGCCCACAAAAACATTAAGGTTACTTTTCTGAGTAATTCAGATGCCATTAGTGTAACCTTTTGATTAAAATTGGTTTTCCTCTAGGTACATTACTTTGAATTTATTGATGCTGAATTTTATCTGCCACTCTTATCTTTCAGTCACTCTGTATCTTAAGATTCCTTTGAGCCTTTTGCAGGTATTTTCTTTAGTACCTTGAATAATTTTATCACAGCAGAAAATTTCATCCTGTGACTGCATAGGCTCTTATGGAGCATCAATAAATATGTTGAGGGACACAAGTTGTCTTGCAGATACCTGTACATCTCCACAGCTAACCCCCTCCAACCTCTGTGAAAAGTGACCTTTCATTATCAGTTAGATATTAATTTGAGGATTTTTCCTTTTACCATAGGAGAATTTATTTGGTCTTAAGTCTTTACTGGTAGAAATTGTTAACTTTATTTTCAAAGTTCCTGTAGATGAAATCCATGAGTTTGTCCTTCCTGTGCTTGTGGCTTCCCTAAAAAAAAATCTACTTGGTTTGCTTGATTCAATTTTCCTGTATAAAAATATACATATACTTTCTGCACTTTATCATAGGTGTCAAGGCATTTTCTATCTCAACATATTACTAAAATTTCTGCCTGGCATCGCCCTTTGGGGTTGGTGGTGCTGGTTCTGCTGAGAGCACAGAAGATCCATAAATGCATATTTAGGACCCTGCAGTCAGTTTGTTCTACACTGCCTGGATGCATGTTGGTGTTCATGTGTTTAGCACCTGGAACTTATTATGTGATAAATACAAATATTGGACCACAGACTGTGGAGACAGCAGGTATTTAAGATGAAACATGAAAATGGTTACTTTGTAAAAATTTATCTGCCCACACTGAGAGCAGGAAACTGGAGATTACAGATTATTTTACAGATAAAAGATAAAACAAAAAGTATAAAGGTCAGAAAATGAAAATTACAGTTTGTTTTACAACCTTTTTTTGGTACTTGATGAAAATGTCCTCTCTGAATGTGGCATGTCCAGTCCAGCCCTGTTGGCCCAACATAGCTGAAGAAACAACACACACAAACTCCCCCTGACTTTTCCTCAGTTGTCTTGAGGCACAACAGTGTAATCCTAAAAGGCAGCATTAACCCAGAAACAGAGCACAGCTCTGAGCTCAGGTAGCATACTAAATCATTCTTGTTCCAAAAACTGCATCTAATACTGTCTAAGTCTTTCTGCAATTATTTTATTTAAAATTGCATCATTTCTTTGTGGTAATTGTTACTTTGAGGTGAATCTCATTCTGTAGACATAAAAGGATGCAGCTGATAGGAATGCTTAAAAGTCATTGAAATCATGTATTTATTCAGAATATATACTCACATATAGAATATGTTTATGCTAGAAGAAATAAAATGAACTACAAATGTTTCCAAAGCACAAAACGTTTAAGTGATAAAATGCAATGTGACTGTAATTTGGTAATAAATAACTCTAATATCACTATAAAATATAAGAAGTAAAACTATCAAATAGCCTATAGACTTTATCTAAGAAACAGAAAGCTGAGTATATTGTCTTATTTATTCTCATCTTCTAACCTGTCAGGAGAGCATGATGGCCTTTCAAAGATGTAGTTCTTGAATAAGAGTCAATATAAACCAAACTGTGTGGGATTATATATCTTTAGCTAAATGGATGCAATATGATACAGATCATTAACTCTAAACACCTCATCCATTCATCTTTACAACACACATATTGAGGTTGCTGGGTGAGAAATGCTGTTGAGGGAACAGAACATTTTTAACAGTGATAGAAGAGTAAAATAAGTTAAAAAAATGAAGTTCTTGTAAATTTTGCGTGAATTATCTTTTCGTTTAAATAGCATTTTCTACATATACCCCTTCCCACAAATGTTTACTATGTATCACCCTGAAATATAAAATGGGGATACATTTACTTTGATGGGATAAAAAAATGTAAAATGTTGTTTTATTTTCCTGGTGTGTTATACATTACATTGTTCTTTTCATCCTCCCACAAAGATGACTCCTGTAATACAAGGAACAGTTCTCTAGATGTTACTATCTTCACCTAATCATGGTAAGTTACAGTGTGTCATTGCTGTACCTAAAATTCATATTTAGATAAATCTCACAACCTTCCAAGGCAAGGAAAGCCCATATTTATAGGCTTCTGAGGCCATATTTCTATTTCACAGATAAAAATTTATTTGGTAGCAGAAAACATCCTGGCACTTGAAATATAGATTTTCAACAGTGGTGTATTGTTAAAATTTAGTGCAGCTTTTACATATAAGTACTTCATGGCTGTATTTTATCATGCAAAGCATAATCTACATTTACAAATTACCCTGTGGACTTTATACTCACTGTACCAATTTATTCAGATTTCTTGTCTGGTCTGTAAAAGCATTTTTTTCTCTCTAGCTAAGGTTAAGTAAATGAAAGGTCAAGGAAATAATACAAAATATTAGACTAAATGAAAACAAGAGGGAGAAAAGCTGTAAGTTGTGTTGTTCTACTAATAACCCACTAGGATGCAGTTGCACAAAGAGATCATGGTCAAAATATGATTCATGGAGAAAAAATAGCAGCTGTTATGTCTGGAGTTTATTGGAAAACTAACAGCTGGATTTGAAATCGATGTTATTGTTATATCTTTTGATTGAGGTTACATTATAAGCATCATTTTCAGCAGTGGAACTGACAGTTCCTCAGTGCTACTGCAGAGAACAATGATTGATCCAAAATATGTACAATTACTGGCTTTCCAGTAGTTGCCAATAAAATACTACCATAACCAGGTGGAGATTTCCTTTGAAACCCTTTGAATACTAACATCTATTGCCTACAGTTATTTTTGGAGGCCTTGCAGTGCAAACACTGGTATAACTATTTCAAATATCAATGCTATTTAACCTACATGTTTATCTGCTGATGATAGTTTAATGTTAATTATCCATAATATTTTAAATTTTTTACTCTAACTCTATTATATTTCTGCTTGTATTTTATTTTGTTGAAGCAAAGATTGAAAACCCAACTCCTCTGGTGTGGAATTTAGGTAGAATCTGTCTCCATTTGCCCAATACCATTTACACTTGACAAATCTTGACCTGTCAGTATCAGATTTAACTTCTTGGCCTTTGTTCCCCTTCTCTTGCCTCAGCATGACACCAGCGTTTTATGTACTTGGCGAGAAGATTTTCAGCTCCTTCTTTTGCCATTATTTGTGCTAAAAACTTGCAGGAGCATATTTCCTGTATTTCTTCCACTTACACTTCTCACAGGTGACATTGAACTACCTGAATGACAGGAGAAGGACTGGTAAATAGCCCTGACAGCCTTGCCCCATCTCCTGTCTGCAGGTATTGTCAGCAGTGTGTTAAAGGGTGGCAGGGATGTCAGGAGTGGGAGATGGAAGGTGGTGTGAGGAAAAGAATAGAGGAGCAGAAGGCTTTTGTTTGTCTTTAATCCATAAAATGTTGGTGTCTCACAGCCAGATTGGCTTATCCAAAAGGACAGCAAGTACTGATGGAATTGTAGGAACGAGTTTTGTAGTACTTTAGGCCAAGTGTCACCCAGTGCAGCTTGAATGTCTGGCCCATAATGCCATATGGAACAGGAATCCATGAAATTCAGAGTTGTGTGTGAAGAAGGCACAATGCATAGAAATGAAGTTAGAACCTGTTATAGGATTATGGATACCTGTCTAAACCTGGTTTATGTCTGTTCAAGCTGCAGTTATCTTTTACATCACTGTTCATAAAGCATTCTTTAAAAGAAGAAGCAATGCATATATCTTAAAATCCAGTGCTTCAAACACCCAAAATGGCAGAGTTAGACTTTCTGGGTTTTGTCCAGGTGCTTGGATGATCTTTCATCCATCATTTGTTGCTCATATTAGACAACATTAATTCTTATTAGAGTAGGCTTTGCTATGTGTTGCATAATCACTGTGTGGATGCTTTTAAGTCTATATCCCTGAGCCTCTCATTTGTGCAAAACCTCTAAAAGTTAATTGCAATTTAAATCCAGGACAGCAATAATTGAAATAACTGCATAAGGGTTTTTCAGTATTTGTTTGTATTGTTTTGTATTACTTTTTGTCTCCCATGTTTACAAGCTGTTTATTTGCAAGTGAAATCCCTCTTTAATACAATCTTTGCTTTTCAAAGAGCCTATTGGATTTCCCTTGTGTAAGGGTTTAATAATAACAATAAGAGTGATGGTTAGGATTACAAAAATGCCTTTTCTACCCTCAAAGCATCTCTTCCAATGGCAGATGAGGAAATAATCATTGCACCTAATGGCAGAGAACAGGTAAATCTTCAAACCTTGTGGTTCTATTGTATGCCTTCATATCAACCCCTACTAATGTTTAATCCTTTCAAAAATCCTTTGACTGGCTCTTTCTTTTCCTCTGAGCTTCATTTTCCTAAATCTTCTCATGCCTTTTGATACAGTTAAGAAGATTAGACAGACTTAGAAGCAAAATTTCTTTCTTGCTTTCTTTCTCTTTTTTCTAAACACATGAAGACTTCAGGATGTCTCTTAAGAACAAGCTATTTTCCAAAATTACAGTGATTGTGTCAGCAGTCTGTACAGCCACGTGGCACTTAACTCCTAATGCAGTATCCATTTGTCTGAAGGAGTCATTCCCTGGAGCTGGGGTTGGGACCAGGCCCTTTCCATCCATCACTCCCCACATTTCATCATTTCTTAATTAAGTGAAAGAGAATTGGTGCAATTGCCAGTGCCACGAAACGCTGACTTTATACCAAAGATACATAAAAAGAACATCTGTTCAGTCCTCCATCAAATCTGAGACTCCCATCTGAGTGGTGATTTTAGTGCATCAAAAAACCTGCTGCCTTTTCCGCAGAGGGCAACCCTGAGACTTGGGGCTGGCCTCACCTTGTGACACACAGGAGATCCTCTCCCAAGAGAACCACTGGCTTCCTCTTCATCATATGTAGAAAACAGTCTGGGCAACAGCTACAACAAAGGAGAGGAGCTTAAAGAGCTCAATTCCCTTGATTTTGCCTCTGGGCTACAACAGCTTGGGCCATGCACGCTGCCATCCTGGATGGCTGCAGCTGGCACGGAGCTGTGCCAGGAGGAGCTGCAGAGGCTCTCCCTCGGAGCCTTTGAGTTACAGCTTCTGAAAACTGCTGCTCCCCACGTGGGCTGCAGCTTTTGTTGGGTTGTCCCATGCCCTCTATATATTTCTGTGACACAAGAAAGCAAGGAAATAATAACTTACACAAGAAATCAAGGCAAGAATAACTACAGGAAACAATACTGTCTTATAGCAGAGAATGGTGGAGGAAAAGCTGGTAGGAGGCAAAAACCATGTCATTTAAGGATTTCAGTTTGCAGTTCAGCTCAAATTTCTGTCTGACCTAGGCCAAACCCATTTACTTTCCTTTTTGGCTTCAGAGAAGAATAGAAAATCCCAAAGGTAATCTGCAGAGGAAATCTGTTGAGGACTATGATACATTCTTATGCAAATAGAAGCCCTAAGAGTGTTTAGCTAGACAATATGCTTCCAGTAAATATTAATGGAAAAGGTTTCCCTAGGTTTTTATTATGGTTTACCCATAATCAAAGTGTAGAGAAGGCAGATGTTCGGCTGTTCACAAATTTTTTGTTCCTGTGGTTTCAAATATCCCACAGAAAGTCTGAGTTAAAGTTTATGTGTAAGTGATTCTATAGGATAGTAATTCTTAGCAAATTTTCTTGTATTAGCATATTAATCCTGATAATGTAACTGCAAGTCTATTGCCTGAAATTTCTAAGTGGTGGAGAGGGCCTAGCTCCCTGAAATTAGGTGATTTAAACCCATCAAAAAAGGTTGGATTTTCAGTATGTTTAGCACCCACAGCTCCTATAAATTAAACTTCATTAACTTATCAAAATACACAGTGGGAGCATCAGCACCATCAGTAGAACTAGGGGATTCCTGCCAGCCAATACCACATTCACCCTACTCATCTCTATTAAAGGGAAGCCTGTTAGCAGGAAAAGTTCAGCATACAGAAAAGTGAAGCTCTTCAGCATAAAAAATGGAGAGAAAATGGGATTTTGGGTTGACCAAAATCAGTGGCTACACTGATCACAATTCAGCTAGGCCTTTGTTTAACCCTTTGGGATTGGTTCCCAAGTGCAGTAAGCATTTACCTGCCCTTGGCAGCAAATTGTCTTTACAGAGTATGAAAATACTCTTCAAATAGCTGGAATGACTTTAGAATAGAATCAGGCCCTATAATGAAGATTTGAGTGAATAAAGCAAGAAAGATAGAAAGTTACTGGTTAAAGTATTTACATGCTTACAGCAGGAGAGAATTCCTGCAATTTCCAAGAAGCGAAGATGTATTAGCAGCAAACTTAAAAAGGAGGAATACTAAGCAATAATGTATGGTAGTAACTGGAAAAGAAATCTGCAGCATCTCACAGGATGATGGTAATCAAAGACACTTTTAAAAAATGAAGTTGAAATATTTTTATTTTTGCAGTATTAAAGAGCGAGAAATTAATTTAGGATGACCTGAACATATTGTGCAAAGGCCAATGCTGTTGGAATGGAATACAGATGACTCAAGAATGCTACTCATATTTGATGAGTGAGTAAGGTGATGAGAAGTCATCTGCAGTGTACACAGTATTGGAATATCATTAGCGAGGGTACAACATTCTAACATTAAGTTTATAGAATGTTCAGACATGGTGATTTTTGTTCTAATAATGCTAATCATAGATCTTTTGAACAAATGTGACGAGTTAGACTATATGTTACATATTTAAATCACCACTACTCCTGTATTTTGCAGTAACTAAGAGCTCTGGGCAATAATAAAATGTGAGTAATGACCCTTACAATTTCAGCTCTGTAAGCAAGAGGTAGAAATGCTCACTGTTTATGAGAAAATTGTGATTGGGGAATGAAAAAGCAGTAATTGTTCTGCATTAAGTAAACAAAGGAAACTATCATGTGTTAATGCACTCTCCATTTTATTACATCTCAGTCAGAAATTCTAATCAGCTGTGACAGAAACTGAATGAATTGGCAGCACCCAAAGGTGCTGCTTATTAATTTATCATAACAAATAATGATGGTGTGTCAAAGTAAATTATGTCACTTCTTATGTTGTGTGACTTTGTATTAGAATACCAGCAGTGAAAAAGGGTTGTTCACTTTCTCTTTTTAAAGTCAGAAATATTAAGCTATCTGTGTCTGGTTTTACGTTTCCCTGGCTTTTCACTATAATTTGAATTTATCACAGGGCAACCACGTAGGCAGACAAAACCAGACACCCACATGCATATTTTCTTGAAAACTCTGGGAAAATCTGTTTCCATCCACTTTTGCTTCTGCACTGAGATGGTTAAATTCTGATTTATATAACATTAGTGCTTGGAATCCACAACAGAGCTTGCTTTTCAAGGGGAGATTACATATATGTGTGTAGATGATCATTTAAATATGTATTATGTATACACATGCATAAGTACACATGCACACATAGATTCATAAGGCAAGGAACTTCTGAAAGCTAAAGGATGACCACCTACAGGGATAGAAAGAAAAGATTCATTTGTTCTCATCCCTGAGGACCAAAACATGAAATCTTAAGTGATTTGTCCAGTGCCTGAAAGTAAAGTAGTGTCCCCAACAGGGATGTAACCTGGATCTCATTCACTCCAAGCCTCAGCTGTTTCAGCCTATTTTCCCTCCCCTGTAATATTTCTAATCTGTATCTCCAGCCTCGTGTGCCAGTGGTACCTTAACTTTCATTAAAAGTCCTTTTGAAGTCGAATATCCAAATTCAGAGTTGATAGAAGGAAAAGCAATTTTACTGGGTTTGACTGTATTGAACTGATACTGGCTCCCTGATTAAAAGTTACACAACTGAATGACCACTTTAGTGTCTATTTTTGACACTTTTCAAGTGTAAACTTTGAATCACTGCATTTTTATTAAATGGGAATGAAATTTCATCCTGAATAGATGAGATCTTTCTGACAAAGATGAAATATGGGGAAAAAGTATGCATGTGTGTAATGTGAATATTATTGCCTTGAATTTCCCAAACAAAATCCAATTTGCTGCCAGATACAAAAATTAGTTTGTAATACTGTCCTTATGGCAAGTCAGAAAAAGCATTGTATTATCTGGATTGCCATTCTCAGAGATTGTCACAGGACATTTCTACAACAAACACAATTTAAAAAGTAGTTGGGAAAAAGATGTCTGAATATCCACTTTTTTCATTATATAAACTATTGATGCTATTATATGGTGTCCAATGCTCATTGTAACAGCAGTTAAGGATTTGAAAATAACCAGAATACTAACAATATGTACAAGCATGCACAATCCACTAATTTGCAAAAGCAAGTTACAGGAGATTGCATCTGTGAGCCAGAAGAATGTTCACTTTGGCACCAAAATCCTTCCACAGACACTGAATTCCCCCTTAGGTGTAAGTCAGTGCAGCTGCTTTTCTCCAAATGTGTCTGCACACCTTGTTTGGAGTCAAAACCTGTTTCTCAACATCTCTGCAATCAGAGCCAGGAGCTCTCTGTTTTCCTAAACTGAGCTTCCTCTTCCTGCTCTATTAACGATGGAAGGCAGTGGTGTCCCTGGGCAGCTGAAGCTTGGTCAGACAACTTCTTTTCAAGTCAATCTTTGGTGACTTCAGTTAAAAATAAATAATAATGATTTTTTCCCACTCAAACCAAAGTCATTCTCTGCTGATGAGTTATGTCACAGAATCACTGAATATGTTGAGTTGGAAGGGGCTCGCAAGAATCATTGAGTCCAACTCCCGGCGCTGCACAGGGCTGTCCCCGAGAGTCACACCCTGTGCCTGAGGGCATTGTCCAAAGGCTTCTTGAACTCTCTCAGGCTTGGTGCTGTGAGCACTTCCCTGGGGAGCCTGTGCCAGTGCCCAACCACCCTCTGGGTGAGGAACCTTTTCCTGATACCCAACCTAAACCTCGCCTGACACAGCTTCAGGCCATTCCCTTGGGTCCTGTCACTGTCACCCCAGAGCAGAGATCAGTGCCTGCCCCTCCTCTTCTCCTCTCGAGGAAGTTGGAACTGCAATGAGGTCTCCCCTCTGTCTCCTCTTCTCCAGGCTGAACAGACCAAGTGCCCTCAGCTGCTCCTCATGGCTTCCCCTCAAGCCCTTCACCATCCTTGTTGCCTTTGAACACTCTTTAACAGCTCAATGTTATTTTTTTATATTGTGGCACCCAGAACTGCCCCCAGCACTCGAGGTGAGGCTGCATCAACGCAGAGCAGGACAATCCCCTCCCTTGCCTGGCTGGTGATGCTGGGCCTGATGCCCCCCAGGACAGGGATGTCCCTCCTGCCTGCCAGGGCACCACTGGCTCACGTTCAGTTTGCTATGGACCAGGACTCCCAGGTCCTTTTCCGTGGCACTGCTCTCCAGCCTCTCATTCCCCAGTCTGTCTGCACATCCAGGGTTGCCCCATCCCAGGTGCAGAACCCAGAACTTGCCCTTGCTGCATTTTGTACAGTTGGTGATCACCCACCTCTCTCATTTGTTGGGCTCTCTGCAGGGGCCCCCTGGCTATCAGTGTGCCACTATACAAAGGGGTTATAAGGAGAACTGATCCAGTGACCTGCAAGGTAAAATATGTTCCCAGGACACCTGGGTGCTTTTGAAGATTCTATGCTTAATATGCAAATGGCTATATATATATATTATTAAAAAAATTTGTTGATACACCCTCATAACAACCCTCATAGCAAAATCCTGAAACTAGAATAAACCAGCTCATTTTATAGTTACTCTGCCTTTGTATCTGATTTATATGTTCCTTTATTAGAATTCCCATGTTGTCAGTAAAAGAGAACATGAGTGCTTCAAAATAAAATGTAACACCCATTTTGTTTTTGCAGCCTTGCTTTGCAGAATGATTTTAATATTTTTTTAAACCTATGATAGCACAGGGAAAACTGTTAACTCAGTCTTTATGGACTCACTGGAGGACAGTAGTTCCAAGTAGCACTGCATGTCCAGAGCTATCCAGCTTGAAATTTCCCATTAATTTCTTTACATTTTAGGATTAAGAATATGAGCACAGTCTCTCTGAGATAAATTAATCTGGTGTGATGAAAGAGAACATTCTTTAATTACAATTTAATTAATTGCATTTATGCTTTTAGACATGGAAATTATTGATGCTTAAGATGAAATCTGAGAATTAATAAGACCTGTAGTATTTTGCCATATTTATTATTTCTGACAATCCATCACTTTTTCAACTATGACAACTAAAATTTGCTGCCATGAATCTTCTTCTATCTAAATAGATCATAAATTTTTCAGGGTGTATAAACTTGAGCTGTAGGTCCTGGTCACCCTGAAAATATCACCCTGAAAATAAAAAAATATTTATTTTTGTGGATCTTTTATATTCATAGAAATTCACAAAATTCATATTTTATATGATTTTATAAAGGTTTTGCATCTGCAAAAGAGAAAGTGATTTTCATTGGGGTTTTTATCCTGCTAAGTGTGACATTGGTAGCTCATGCTACACACAGGTTTCCCTGTGATAGTTTGACTCTACAGCTGTAATTAACGTGGAGTGGGTTTAAACTGGATGTCTTACTAATCTATGGTTTAAGATTGAATCAAGCCTTAAATTATTTTTTTCTTTTACCAGGAAATTTTCAGCATCTATATGTGAGGATAAATAAGTTTCAAACAAATTAGCACCATTAATATCTCTTATTTATGTTAAAATAGACAAACATGGATGTGTTCGTAGCTTTTTTGGTGTTGTTCCAATCTTCAGCTTTTTTGCCTTCAGATCAATTTTTAGGTCAAAAAAACTTTGCACAGTTTTTCCAAGAAAACTTGATCAGAGTCCTACAGCTTTTCAGGAAAGATTTGGATAAAAAAAACAGGGGGAAAAACTAAAAAAACCCCAACCTATGGCTAGGAGCATTTGTGTCTCTTCATGGCATGTTTAGAATGAGCTCCTTGTTTATTTTTCATGTGCTCACACACATACACACACAGAGTTTTGAAGCTTTAACAAAAGTAAGATTGTTGGTACAGCAGGTGTTCAGGATTGCAGCAAAAATGGGTAACTGAGTTGGGAATCAGGGAAAAGAGAAAGAAAGGTTTGAGAAGGAGGTGAATGCAGTGTCAGCAGCTGATGGGAGTGCTGTTCTGTTTTACTGTCATGAGACAGCATGACTGTATTAGGAATTAGATGACTGATTTTGTATTTCAATTTTAATTGAGTTTTCAATGTATTAATTCTGTGGACATGTGTCTGAGTTTAATAACCTTCAAATACATGTTCAGATTGAATGACCAAGTCAATTATTCCTCAAAAATGCTTATTAGGATCGTGTTGGAGGCATACAAATAGCAAAGGAAACATACTCATGAATATGCCACTTGTTTCCAAATTAATTTCTCTCAACCTTGGCAGCATGTTTTTTGTTAAATAATTATTCCTATATTTGAGGGGTTCTTGTAGTACTAGAGTAAATGAAAGTTACAGCATTCCATGCCTTTGCTGAATAAATGAGCTTACAATTACAGTGCCATTTGAGTCAGTGCTGTATTCTCCCATGTGGTGAATGTGGCTTATTTGGACAGTGAGCAATGGAGCCTTCCTGCAATGGTGGTGTTCAGTGGCTCAGTATGTGTGCTTCCTCCCAGGCAGTGTTTATCAGAATTAGCTAGGTAATTCTGGTGTTTAGGAGAGAGCATTAATATATAATTGGACAGCCACTGTCAAAGGACCAAGCTTTTATTCTGGAACAGCTTGCAAATGCAAATAGCCTTTTTTTTTTTTTTTTTTTTTTTAGGTATTAAGCAGACAAGGTTCCTTTTGCACTGAACCTTAAAACGCACTAGTGCTTAAATAGTTTACATTGTTATCCTTCACATCTTTAATGGGCAACAAGGTATGGCATTCTGTGGAAAGAAATAAAGCCAAAGCACGTTTCCTCCATGAGAGCATGTGCCTCTGTCAGCTGCATGGAAGCAAACTGTGCTACATTCAGAAGCACAATTTCTCCCAATGGGTAATTTAGCAAATGCTGTCATGGAGAAAGACATATTTTGATCATAATGTGCTTCTTTAACACACTTAATCTGCATGTTGTGAGAACAGTTGGCCTTCACTCCTTCCCTCTACCCTATTAATCTTCTAACCTTTTTATCTCCTCCCTCACACTGAATAATGCCATCAACTAGAAAACCAAAGGGTGACACCAAAGAGAAACAAAGAGCCATTTTTGAATAAGATAAATGTAGTGCCACTTCTGCTAATTCTAATTTACTTAGAATTTAGTGAGGATTATTCTGTCACATCATCCATCACAGACAGACGTTAGGGTGGGAGTGAAGTAAGCAATTAAAAACATGTTCTTCATTTCAGGTATTTTGTGATTTCTTATTCATTTAGGTTCCATTGACTGTTTCTGTCTTTCTGCCAACTATAAAATCATTTGTCAAATTTTGAGGTTAAAATTAGTGTCCCTGAAAGGGCTTGCACTGACAGCCACTGAGGATGAAGTACAAACATATTTTACTTCTAGACCAAATGCTGCATCACAGTGACAATTGAAGTTTCCCCAGGCTGCCCCTTTATCGTGTGCTCCCACCTTGGCCTGTGGTGTAAACTGTTACAGATAAAATCTAATATTTTGACATTTGGGTTGGTGGACTCTCACATAGCACAGTCCACCTGTAGCACTCCTGCCTGAGGAAGCTATCAAGTGCTGTACAGGATCTCTAACAGGATTGAAATATTTTATATGCAGTAAGGACAGTCAGAGCTATGCAAGCTAAGATAATAAGTGTAATCAAATTTCATACTCCAAGGAATACACTGATTGCCTCAGGGATCAGGAATAATTTAACTCCATATCCTCAGGTTTTGTGCTGCCTCATGCAAGCAGGGCAGCTGCAACAAGGAAGAAAGTCCTCTAAGGCATCAGTTGTTGTCCACTTTTTCTAACAGGGTACCAAATTGTAATAGTTCAACAAAATAAAACCTATAGAAAAGAAAATCTTTGATACTGTTCAAAAAATGTCTGTTTGAGGTGGGAGATTTTCCACACTGGAGCAGTTTAAATTGGAAAATGGTTTACTTTGGATTCTTATTTGTCTTTGATTTGTACCACTTCATAATCCTAAATACTTCAATTCCAATCTAGTTAATATTTCTGCATGGAAATATGTGTGTAAAGCTGTTGGCATCAATTAGATATTCTCTGTGCCAAGTCCTGGGTCATGCAAGTCCTTCATCACACCACCTATATTGGGGAGCCAAAGTGCTTTACACCAGCTTAACATCTTCTCCTTAATTATGGAATTCCTTTGTTTCTCAATTTGTGAGATAGAAAAAAATCTGTGGCTTTTTCAAGTGGGCTGTAGACTCATTTTTGAGCCACAAATAAATAGTTGTAAGGCTGATGCCTTAAGTGGTTACTTAGAAACAGAAACTAGACAGGAATAAAGGAATAAAGGAGGTATTTATTTGAAAGGCTTTCAGAGGTACACTCTGGGCTCCAGAGGCTCCTGCCTCAGGGGATCCCAACATGGACAATGACAGCTCACAAGTTCTTCACACTTTGATAGCAGCATCAATGCCCCAACCAGAACCCAGGCAAGGATGGAATTTGCCCAAGCTTTCCTCCTCTCCCCAGCATGAAGGTTTGCACTTCTTGGGCCTAGGAGGGTCTGGGTGTCCTTGGAGAGCTGGAGAGGCTTTGTTGTGTCTGTGTGAGCATGAGAGAACAGCACTGAACGAGCTACAGGAAACTTCAGAGTTACACTAGCAGTACAGGATTGGAAAAATATAAAAGTTAAAACCTAAGGCAGCAAGGCCACTTACACATTTTCTGTCACTGTAAGGGTGATGAGGAATCTTGTTTACCTTGCCCCGGCAAGGCTGTTTCAGCAAGACCTTCTCTTGTTGTAGAAGGTGCAATGTGTGTGACTGATGCCTTTGGCATGCACTTTGGATGAAAATTTAGTTTAGGTAATACCCAATTTCTGACATTTCTTTCAACCATAAATAAGAACAAAGTTGTATGATAATATCAAGCTCCTTGGTAAAGAGCACTGGGGGGGATTGAATGGTTTGAAATTATATTGTTGAAGTCAGCCTGTTTGTTTGTGAAAACTGCAACTCTGTCTGGGGAAATAACTGCATTTTGTGAGGTGCTGAGGGCCCAGCAGCTGTTACTGACCCTGACTGTCCTCACCTGGGCACAGGGTGTTACTGACCCTGACTGTCCTCACCTGGGCACAGGGTGTTACTGACCCTGACTGTCCTCACCTGGGCACAGGGTGTTACTGACCATGACTGGCTCCACCTGTCTATAATTAAGGGTCTACCAGCCCCTCTCCTAATCTCTGGGACTTTCCTCTGAATTTCTGAGCTGTCTTCAGACCTCTCCTGGCTCAGTGGCTCCTGCCTTGAGGGTGCTTCTACCCCCTGCCAGCTCCTGCTGGTCCGTGTGGGGTTCTTTTACCCCAGTTTCATCCAGGTGCCTGCAGCCCTGCTCCTGGACACATCATGTGGTGACCTGCAGTGGGAAAGTGGGAAGGACCCTCAAGCAAGCAGGTATCTCCCTGGTTTCTTTACCTATTTTTGAAACCTGTCTTTATTAATATGAGTTTCTGCCTTTATTGTCTCATCAAAGCATGGCCTAGGACCTCTTCAAGTGATGAGGGGCAGTAATTTCCCGAGGGGTGGGTGGGGGTTCAGGTCTGTATCTGCCTGGTTGGATTTTGGGGCTTTGCTGGTGCATTTTAAGTTGATGTCCTGAAGCATGAAATTTTCTGAAAGGCTTTGTGGTTCCTTCCTAATTTTCTTTTTTTCCTAAAAAAAGCCTAGTCTAGCTTCATTCGTTTTTCTGTAAAAGCTTGTGGGTTTAGGTGCTGTGCTCTAGAGATGAGATGAAATGTTTGCTGGGATTTTTGGCCTACAAGAAAACTTGATTAAGTCAGTGATGTTGTACCAGCATAAAGGTAGTTATCTATCAAGGCTCAGGCAACAACTGTGTGTTGAATTTTTTACTCCATTTAAATTTTGGTCTTTGCTTTGTTCATTCTAAAAGAAGATGCAGGTACTGGTAAAAGCATTTGTAGAGGTGCAGGTAAAGTGCTTGAAAGATGAGCAGGTGGAAAGCTCAGTCTGGGAGATGATATTCAGGGCTCAAGGAAAACTGGGGCAGCCTGTGGACCGGTGAGGGAGGAGGGATGGGAGAGGGCTGATGCTAAGAGAATTGTCACTGCTGCCTGGTGGCTGCTGGCAGAGGTGAGGATGGAAGTGGAAGTGTTGTAGCTCTTTGCTCAGTGTGACAGTCACAGAAGCTTCGGGAGAGGTGTCCTGGTAATGCAAATAAATTGTGTGCTGTGGCTTTGCATGGGGAAACACAGTGGTGGAAGGACAGAGAGTAAGATGTTAACTGCACTGGACTTGGAACTGTAACTTAGATATTGAGCTGAAGTGAAAAAGGCAGAAGTAAAATTAGCTGACTTAAAAAAGGAAATGTGGGGTACTGACAGTGAAAAACAAGGAGACTGCCTGTCTATAGAATACGGCAACTTAATGGAAATGCAGTTTTCCTGGCTGTGGCCCTGTAGCTATCCATCTGAATATCTAAAGAGCAATACATCAGGGGAAAAAAGACAGCTCTTCCCTGTTCTTTGCTAGGAGAGGTATATCCTGCAGGTCTGAAAGCACCCTCCAAAAGATAAATAAGACTGGACCAATTTTAAGTATTAATATTAATAATGCTATCTTGGACTTCAAGGGTAGCTTTGTCACCGATTCTATTATCACAGCACAAAATGGCAGCATGCAGAATGATTGCTTCCAGTGCTTTTTCTCAGCGCTCCCTGTGCCTTTCATGAGTCACTTGATAGGTCTGGGATGCTAGCTGCCCCAACTACATTTGTTGTTTAGATTGTTCAGGTGTGACTGGGGGAACTGAAAGAAGAGTTTGCTGGTGCAGCTTCTTTCATGGTGGTTGCACCTTGTGCTGGCCAGAGTGCTTCAGATCTGCTGTTAAAATCAGCATCGTCTGCTTTGTACTTCATACCTTCTGTGCTGAGAATCAAATCACCTGGGTGGCTGCTGCTGGTTTAATAGCATAATTGAGTAGTCTAAGCAGCATCTTAGCAGCTGCTCCAAGAGGCTTTAACCTCCGTGTACACACATTTCCTGGGATTTTGTTTTACAAAGAGAGGGATTATTGTCATGTTCATTGTAATCACTCTAAGTACTGTAGGCCTGATTCCTGACTGCCTTGTACCCTCTGCAGCCATTTACAACTGTCTAAAAGGACTATAACATGTGATGACACTAGAATGGCTGTGATATTATTATGTTTGCAGATTGTACATTGCATATGGCAATGAAGAACCAGGGCATGTAGAGAATGACTGGAAAGTTGGTATATTAAGTTAATTCTGAGGTGTAAGTGAATGTGGGGTAGAGAAAGGCTGTAGAAAGAGAAAGAAGACAGTGGAGATCTTATAATTATAAATCAGGTTTCTATTCAAATCTCTTTTTGCTGTAGTGCTTGGACTTGCTGGCAGTTGCACTGATCTCAAGGCAACCCTTACTCTACCAATGCTCTGCGCTGGGGTGTTTGTTTTTAGCTAGGTTATTTTCCAGGTCTTCCTCATTTCTCTGCAGTTTGCCAAGCCAGGAGTGGGGCCAGGTGTTTGAAACCAGTTGTAAGCAGTAATGATTTTAGGTGATTTTATAGATCGAATCTGATACTGATATGTGCCACCAAAATGCTTTGTCATTTCACTTAAAAAACCCCGAACAAAACCAATGGGGAATGGTAAACAGCCTTCTGCTTGCTTTACAAAAGATTCTGGAACCCCAGAGTTTGAGGTAGTTATGGCTATACTGATTTGGAGGTAAAGTTTGACTGCCAGGATTTCTTTGCCCCGAGAGCAGAGCACAAAGAGCACAGACACCTGGAGGTTCAGGCTGGCCCTTGAACCTGAGCTGACAAGTCAGCCCTTGGCTTGTGATGAAGACAAGTCTCCTTTTGCTTATGTATATCTTGCTCAACCTGAATGTTCTAGTCGTATTTCCACTCAAGCTGTAAATAGTTAGATAATTTTACAAGTGCCAGGGGAAAAAAAAGTTGCTTCATCTCTTAGGGGCAGCTTATATGTCACTGTCTGTGATTCTGATAGCACAAAATGTCTCAGTCATGAAATGTCAAATCTTAAGTATGACAAATAATCCCAAATTATATTAACATTTATTAAGGGGAAGGTGGAGAATGCATTTCAGAGCTTTAGTAGGAGTTTTACTAGATTTCCATATGAAGAAATCACTGCACAGTTATTGTTGTTTGGAAGTGCCATATTTCGAAGGTTATGTTGTTGTCAAGGCAAAAGGTTCTGTATTGCATTTTCAACCAAGCCTGACTGATTAAGGGTGTTGGGAAGAATATGTTTTCCTTCCAGAATCTTAATTAGGTTGACTTTAACTCACGACAGGAGATTCTGCCAGCTGTCAGCTACTGCTTGGATCTTCTACTAATTAAAACTCTGAGGAAGCCTATTAAAGGTGTTCAAAAAGCCAAATCTCCCTTTAAAATATCTCTGGCACTGCAAAAAAAAAAGTGTATGACAGCGATATTGCAGCATAGATAACTTGTCTTTTGCTTTTCATGTTGACAAGATGCAGCTTATATTACGTGGCAGAATGGGCTCTTCGTTCCCAGCCCTTATCTGTCACCTTCCTGTGAATGGACTGAAAGGAATTTAAGGTGAAGTTTGGCTAATTTTCAGTTTAGGAAAATCTGACATTCAGATTTTCTCATCAGATGAGTATGGTTGATACTGAAACACTTCTCTTGAGGTTTAATTTCTGAGGCAGCAGCATCCTGTAGTTTGTAAATATTTTCAGCATTTCAACAGATGATGATATAATTTCTAATTACCATCATTTCCATGCTGCAATTCATGTCCTTAGTTAGATGCTGCAAAGATTTTCCAGTGTACCTGTTTCAGTCATGCTTAAAAAAAAATCTTCCTTGCATACTTAGTCAATTTTCTAGACAAACTTCCTAAGCTACTGCCAAAAAATTGTTTTGGCAGTATTTCCTTCTCCACTGGGGACCTGGCAAAATATCTCTTGGCTTTTGTAGACCATGTGCAATGGCAAAATTTTGGTATAACTGCATTTTATTGTCTCATGTATAGATAGATAAAAATCTAGGAATATTTTTCAGAAAGGACTTACTGCAGCAGCAAGAGATTTCAGGTGGCAGGGACTTTGAATGGATGGGAAACAATATTGTTTTCCAGAAAGTCATTGAACTTCTCTCAGATTGATGTAATCTTGTCCAGGCATGGATTTCTAAGTCAGTTGATGGCTTCTTGGTAAGCAATTTCGGGGCTAAGAGAAAAAGTTTTGTGACAGCCTCTCAGTGAAGTTATTCTCATCTTTCTCAGTAGATATCTGCTAAGAAAATTAACCAGCCGTAATAACTTCTCCCACAGGTTCTGGAAGGTGGTGTGTAGGGTTTCTGATTTGTGAAATAAAAAATCTTAGAGCTGCTGTCGAAATTTAAGGTAATTTGGGATTACTCAGAAGTGTGAAATGTGGGATTTCTGCAGAAGAGAAGCTACAGTCCCTGTGAACTCGTGAATGACCTTTCCCTGCTCCCTCACTCACTCCTGGTGGCCAGCGCTGCTTCTGTTACCCTGGCACATCACAAATGTTTAAGAGCTCCCTATTTTATCTCTAGGCATTTAGCCCCGTGCCAGGTGTGATTTTATTGATGCTAGGCTGTGATTATGAGTGTTTCTGGTGCTCTTTTTTCCCAGCCAGGGAGTGTCTGGCAGCACCTGTCCAGACGGATGGTGAGGGGTGGGTGAGTCTGGCACAGTCATACACTGCTTTCTTTGTGGGATCCACCAGTTCCCCTTCCTATACCTCCCTTGAAATAGATGTTTTTTATGTATAATTGCCAAATGTTCATGCTGTGATCCTCTGTAGACATAGATACTTACTTGGGAAAAAATTCTTACCTGCAATGTGGCATTTTTTCATTTACTTGTTCCTATTCCATGACAGACTTGGAGTCAGTGTTGCATTGATCACATTTTTCCCACTGTTTCTTCAATTAATCATGATGTCATGCCAGTGGTGCTTATTATCTATTACATAGCCATAGCTTTTGTAAGGTGCTAGAGCAATTCTTCAAGCATTTAACAACCTAATAGGTTAATTAAAGGGTAGGTTTTATTAAATGAATTTCAGACAGCAAGTTCCATCAAACACTTTGGGAAAAGATAACATGATTATTGAAACCTCAATACCTAATATGCTTGGATATGCCCATTACTGGAAAAAAGAATGGAAGTTTTGGGGGAAAAAAATGCCACAACAAGCTTATTTGAGCACTCCTAAAGGAATAGATTTATGTCAGACCTTTCTAGTCAATACTTCAGGTTTATGCAATTCTCTTCCTTGATTTAATAACAGAAGCATGTTCAAGAATGAGATGATAGATATTTTTGTTTGGTTTGAAACAAGACATTCTTGGTGTGTGTTTCTGTATGTTTACACAACTAAGGTTTTTTTACTCTGAACCTCTTCCTTTCCTCCTCTAAAAGAAATGTAGCTTCTGTTCCTGCTGTTATGATGGATTATCTAGTTTTTTTCTGGATTAAAGATGAGCATTTATTTAATAGGCAGCTGGTCCATCTAGGCACATTTGTGTCTCAGTCATTAAAGTTTATTAGAAAACCATTTCTTTCTTAAACTGCATAGAAAGGAAGAGTGATTTTTTTTATTTGTAAAAACTTCACTCAAGAGGCAGTAGATCCTTATTAATTGACTCTTGTCATCTGAGGATACCAAACTATTCTAACACTGTAATATAGCTCTGCCAGAGTCGTAGTGGTGTAGAGTTACTTTTCATCTGTACCATAGGGGAATCTGGTGACATTGCATTGTATAAGAATCAAAATGAGCCATAAAATTATCAGTGCATCCATACAAAGTTCACAGGGCAAGTGGATACCTCTGGAGTGCTGAGTGGCACAGTTGGTAACTCTATCCATGTGCTTAATATGCAGCATTTTAATCTAATAAAAACTGTGATTAGAAGCTCAAAATGATGGTTGTGTTATCATTGAGTGCTGCATCTTTCCTTACATCTGCCATTTTGCAATCCTGTTTACCTATATATATATCTGTATGCTCACACAGAAAATCTGTGGGTTTACACTGGCTGGTGTGAAATCTGAAGCTGTCAGGTTTTTTGCCCACATTCTGGTAGAGCTGTGTGCCACTCCAGTCCCCTCCAGCAGCATATTTCCCAGTTTTCACATCAGCATAGGTACCAATTTATCTCATCGAGTGAGCTGCAGCAGGAGTCTTTACCTTTTGACCTGTGACAGTAATAAAAGCTGCTATTTTAAAGAAAGACAAACTGTAAAATTTACCAAGGTGCTTGGATAAGATATAAACCACTGTGGTTTTTTCCAAGTAATGTGAAGACAAACAAAATCAAAATACAGAAGGTATTGATCTCTTTTATAGGTAAACTGATTTAAGCTCTAGACTTTAATCACTGTGTTTTACATAAGTTTGATCTGAGGGGTTACCCCTTTGAACTAACAGCAGGCTGAGAATGTTAATAATGTGTCAGCTCAAAGATCCACTCTAAAATACATAATCTGTATTTTAAATTGGGAATATGCTGTCCAGCAGAAGGGTAGCTCTGCTTTTCCTGGCTCTGTGAAAGCCCTGGTGCCTCAGGCTGGTGCCTGCCCCTGGGAAGGGGCCACAAGTGTGTGGGGCAGCAGCTGCAGCAGCACAGAGACTCTCCTTGTCCCTCTCTCCTGGGCACCCTGCTTGCTCCTGGCCCATCCTGTGGCACTTTTGTCTTGGCCCCACATGGTCTCTGCTGTGATGCCCTCCTTCTGCCCACTGCCAGCTGAGGATACCTGCTGATTTCCAGCAAGGAAACCCTTGTGAAAGTAATGCTTGGCTCATCCTGAGCAAGGAGCAGCATCCTTATTCTCAACTATATCCACTTGGACTTACAGTTCTTTTTGTGTTTTAAAATCTCTTATGAGACATGATTATCCATCCTACTCTGCACTGTTTGGCAGTTGAGTGTTTATAGATTCTGTGCAAGAATGATTTTCTGGCTGCTCACCTCATTTGCTTTATTGTACATGTAAGGCACAATAACATGCCAGTGAAGGGGACCATGGTAGTGTTTAGACAGTGATTAATTTCTTAAACAACAATTAATTACTTCAAATATAGAAATATTAAATGTATAATTCATCTTGATTCAACCCTTCAGATAACACTAGTCCTTCAGGTGGTTCCCCTTGTTGTATCAGAAAAATAAACCTAGTACTAGTCATGTCACTTTCTTGAAAAAAAATAATTTCTTTATAGGTGACATAGGACTAATGAAAGCCAGGAAATATCATGCAGTGTTTTCATACTGGCTGGTCTTACATCCTACCAACATGTGCCCATAAGAACATTTTGTGCCAGTTTTACAGGAATGCCTGTGGAGAGTTTACCCCTCAGAGATTTCCAGTAGCATTTTCACAGTTTTAGTAAAATTATGGACAAAAAAATAAGCAGAGTCCCTTGGTTTCCTTCATAATGCCTTCCTTGCCTCCTCAGTTTAAATCACTGCAGAGATGCCTTAGAAGCTTTTAAGGGATATAAAGTGTAAACAGTTTAACTTTTCATCTCTCCTCACCACTAGGTGAACAGTGGGACAGAATGCCTTCTCTGAAGTTTGCAGCTTTTTCAGAATATTCTAGAGCTAAACCTGGTTTCCAGAAGTATCTCTGAGAATGGAGCTACCACAAGGTTACCAGGACACACAAAGGAGTTTGTGGAGGCCAAGGGATGTGCATATCTGTTTTATATCAGGAGGAAATTTTCTCTGTTCAAGGAGACCTTTCAGGGAAGATCTGCACAGACAACACAACAGGAAAGCAAATTGTGCAAATTGAGTATACAGGATTTGAAGGCATGCTTCTAATTTACCTCCACAGTTACTGTTATTCTGTTAGCATAATTGTTGATGCTATTGAAGAGGTAACACAGTCCTTTGATTTTATAGAAGCTGTAATAAATATTGTACTATTAAATTATTGCCCAGATGGATCATCTTATTTCTTTCATTTTGGAGACCTGTGCTATAGGAAGAAAGAAAATGAAGTTAATACACAATAAAATCTTCAAGTGTAAATTTCTTCCACTTTTTAAATTATGTGTCTACAGCAAATTTTTTTCTAGCCATTTTTTGTTGTATTTGCTCATACAATGTTTAGTGCAACTGATTAATTTTATGCAAGAACTTAGGCTTCTGGAAGACATCAAACTACAGAATTAGCTTATTTTCTGGCAGTTAAGTTGCAAAATGGTAAAAGGTGATGCTCTTTCCTACAAATGGATTGATGAAGAGTTAGGTTGCTGCTGAAGCCTTGCTGCCTAGAGAAGCAGGGTAACCATTTGTTACCATCCATTCTCATTGTAAAGGGATCTGTGAGCTGCAAAGGTGAAAAAGACAAATTAGTTTTTTGTGGTCTGTTTAGATAAGTTTACACAAGGTACTTCCACCTTAAGGCTACATAAATCTTCACGTGGTATTTCCAATGCTGCTTCCATTGTGGTAAGCATCCTATGCTAATATATATGGGAACCTGCTGCCTTTTACATGATGTGGTTGGAATATTAATTCCAATGTTTTGCATTTTCCCTATTTGTTCCCCCCCCATGCCTCTCTTTTGTCAAGGACCTATTAAACCCTTTAATTAAGATAGAAACTTAGTTTTTTCTCTGAAAGCTGTTCTTACTGCTCTATTAGAAACAGAGGATCGAAAATACTTGTAAGGAAATCCTCAATTTCGATAAAATTGTATTTGTTGCCAAATTCACTGTCATGTGTTATTTGGAGTGAACATAGAGGATCAGGCATGAGTAAAATTCATTTCTCTCTCACTTGTGTTTTGGGAAGCCACGTGGCACAGTTCACAAGAGGTGTATGAGTTTTGCAGATATCTGGGGTTGCAGTGAGGTGTTATGGGGGACATACAGACCTGTGTGATTTCTGCCATATCCTTTATTCCTGATGCTGCCTGTCAGCTTTTTAGCTCTCTAGCACCTGTGCAGTTAGACAAGCATCCCTGCTAGCAATTTTAGCCCCTCTATCAGAATTACACCTCTACTTGCCAACCTTCTTCTATCTCCAGTTCTCTCTCTGATTTTGCTAAGAGACAATATATTGAACATGATATCCAAGTGCAGAATTGCTTTACAAACTGGGAGTGAGTGCAATAATCCCAGGTTTGTTGTCAAATAGGGGGATAGTGCCTATAAATCCTGGTTCTAGAAGCTTAAGTCACTTCTGATGAAGGAAGATTTTGGGTTCCTGATTTAAAATCTTGCAAATTCTTCTGTTTATCAACAAAGGGAAGGGGGCAGAGAACCTCAGTGCACTGATTTGTGTTCTACAACTTGTATGTCATGTCATAAATCTAATACACCCTGAGAGATCAGAAATGTTTTGAATAGTGTTTTTGATATTAAGTTGCTGTTGTGTTTTCATGTAGGAATTCTCTACACCATTAAAATTGATAACAGTGGGAAGACAGGTTATAATTCCATGTTAATGCAGGATCCCCTGCTAGTGATCAATTAACCCAGAGTGGGTATGTGCACATGGTGAGACTTCTATTCAAGTAGCCAGAGCTAGGCCAGGTGATGCTTTTCCAACAGGTTTGTGCTGACAGAGGGAGTTGATATGCAGCACGTGATAATTTTCAGAAAAGCACAGGGATTGGAAACTGACTCTAAAATTTTGAGACACAACTTCCTGTCTGAACTGGGAACTCTTCTAACTCTTCAGCTGTGAGCATAGGCTCTGCCTTCATTGGCATGAGCAGTGTTCAGAGCAGAGTACATGAATATTGTGCTCTGGCATCTAGCACTGGTTCTGGGACTGACTTCTGTGCTCTCATTTTGTCTTCTATGAAGCTGTAGGTAAAGTAAAGGTGTATTTGAGCCTGTAAGAGGCAGCATAATTTAAATTATATCTGTATAATATATACTTTGGCTGAAATTCTTATTGCAGAGACTGAATACTCAAGTTTCATATCAGTAGCAGCTGAACTGTCTTTATGTTGACCCTTTGCACAAGGATGAACTTTGCCTAAGGAAAAAAGGTAATAAAATATCACAGAAGTGTCATGAATTCTGCCTACATTAACTTCACATGGAATGTAGAGTCAGAATTTGTTCACTCAGTTCTCTGAGGAGAAGGAAAGGAAAAGGTGCTGAAAGAGTGAAATGAGATTATCAGCGCTAAATGGAAATGTGACCCTTATTCTTTTGGCTAAGGATGTGTGTAAATTCTAAGCAGCAAACAGATTTAAAGTGCTCGGCTCGGTCATGTTCTAGCATAATATTTGGTAATTAAAGTGCAGTGAAAGCAAAATGGGTGATGGACTTTGGACAATCTTGATAAAACCCAGTGTTCATCCCCAGTGGTGTGGGACATCCAACCCCTTAAGCCAGGCAGTAAATAGACTTTGTTTTCTACATATAGCACTTGCTATCACCCTGAACATCTGGAGTTTTGTACTTGCAAATTGATTTGTCTTAAATTACACTCTTTTCCCCCCAACTTTTTACTAGTTCCTACTATCCAAATAAAACTCATCCTTATCCTTATTTAAAAAAATTAATGCCAAATTTGGCGTCTCGATTATTTTCTATGTATTGCCATAACTTGTTATAATTGTATTGTTGGCATGAAAAGACCTGTTCAGACCAGGAATACCCAAGTTGTCATAAAAGCTACATAAACCCATTAATCCTCTTAGTTATTTTTAAAGAAAGCACCAGAATGAACTGCAATTGATTGCAAAGGTCAGTTCACATTAAAAAATATTCCAGTGAGCTTAAAAATTCAGGCATTTATCTATTATGCAGTTATTGTTGGTGAAATAGGACAGAAGTTCACACAGTAATTTGCATGAGAAGCTTGCAGTGCTTCTCTGATATTGACAGGATGTTCAAGATGCAGGATTTATTAGACAAATACTAACAGAATGTAAAAAATAGGGAGATTGCAGCTCTCATTAATACACCTCTAATGTATGGTACTATTGAAATAAAGCTCTGAGATCAATACCATTACTGTTCAGTAGAGGCATCTCTGTGATGCAGTGTCATTGGCATAAACAATAAAGATGATGTGAACAGATAGGAAGATTAGACATGAGGAAATGGCTGTCAGGTGCTACTGGGCTGTAGCAGCTTGAAAATTCTGTTTTCTCTTAAGAAATCTAGGCAAGGAGCATCCTATAAGATCTGACTTTCTTTTCATTTTCTTTAACTTGCCTCCTTCCCCTAGGTGTGCAATACAAGTGGCTTTTGTTGCAACAATAGCTAAATACAACAGGAAGGAGGAGAGAGCAAATTAAAACTGTGATTTAATCATCTATTTAAAAACTGGGCCAGATCTTGCACTTTGTTTGATGTGGCACTTGTGCTCAGTGCCATTTCAGATATGCACTGCAGGTGCAGAGCCCAGGCCCATCCATTCACTGCTGTGCATAAGGGCAGCAGCAGCAGTGCTCAGACTCATAAATTTGGGGTAGAAATGCTATAAGCTTCTATCACTCATGCTTAAAGGTAATTGTTTACCAGTAGCACTCCCAGGGGTAGCAGGATTTAGTATTCCAAGCCTTTGAGGGAAGAGTATTTAGTAATTGAAGATTGGATTGGTATAAAATTTCATCAAAGAGATTACTTTCTCCAGGTAATGGCTGTATTTAATTTTTCAAAATGTTCATAACTGTGTGACCTATTACTTCCTCTCTTGGAGGTGTGTTTCAGAAAAAATTATTAACTAAACTGTCTGGGATTTTGAATTGTTTATCTTCAAGCATTGGAGTATTAACCTGTTTTTTGTATAAATGTAAATCAGATGTTGAATGTTGTTGTCTCCAGAATAAGTAGGTTTTGCTATCAAAACTTTGGTGCAATGAGGAATGTCTTATATCCTGAGGGCTAGGTTCCTTCAAAATAACTTGAAGGTAAAAATAGGTAAATTATAAGTGGGATTTGGCCTTTTCTATTTTATCTGCACTTAAGAGGTGAAAAGAACTTGCTATGTCTTATTGTATGCACTTGGGCACATGAATTGGTTTCAGTGCTGGTGTTTGAGCTACCATTCACTTTTTACTTGATAAAATATTTCTTGGATAAAACATTTAAAACAAATTTTCCCAATGTCAAGCTATAAGATCTTGGTTCTGCAACAGGTTCACTGCTGGGAAAGGTGTGGGGTTTCTTACCTCAGGGTAGGTATCACATGTTAGTCATTCTTAGCAGGAGCTCAGACAGGAGGTGGCATGTTCCTTGCACTGCCACATAAATAGATAAGGTGTGTGCAGGTGTGGAGCAGGCTGAGGACAAGGTCTGTACCACTTCTATCAACCAGAGGCAGTGAGGCAGGCACGGTGAGGACAATGCACCAAAGTGCAGGCAGCCAAAGGAGGGGACAACAAAGAAAGGGAGGTGGGCACTGATGGACTTCTGGGGGGCAGGTGACACTGAGAACAATGAAATCAGGGACTTAATTCATGGCAACTAGCTATGCACAGGGAGGGGGAAAGATGGGTAAGTAATGCACTCTTCAAAACATAGATGGGCTGGTCAGCCCCAGACAGAGCTGCCAAAGGGAGAGGCTGCAGTACAGAGCTCAGGAAATGCTGAGATCTTCCTCTTGGGGCAGGGACAGGCAGCAGGAAAAAGAAATCTTCATGGTCTTAAATTGACTGTAAGACCATAGGGACTATGGATGGTGATTCAGGATTTTCATGTACCTGCAGCTGGAGGTTGCATTCTTGCACAAAACATGATGTTAATTCTTTTTATTAAAGTCTCTGCTGGTGGTTTAATTTGGAGATGTTCAGCTGAGACTATTTGCTTGAGCATTTTTTGGTCTTAGTAACTGTAAGCAGAAACCTGGAATAAAGCAGCAGTATGGACTTGCACTATATGCCAGCATCAGACTTTTTAAGTTCAGCTTCTTGAGCTCTTCTTGTGCCCCTGGTGTGTCCTTGCTGTCCCAGATACTACATTATCTTAGGGGAAAACCAACCATACTTTAACCTCAGCAACAACATTTAAATTTTTTTCTTTTCTTCTTTGGCAGAAGTTTTCAAGCAAACTCACAGCTTCACCCAATTCTCACTTTCAGAATGTTGCTTTAAAAAAAAACCTGTTATGTTTGCTTGTTTTCTAATTTCCATAAAGTCAGCATTTGCAAATAGTGCAACTTATTGTTGTCTCCTGTCACTAAGGAAAGGAAGAAAAGGATTGGAGGATTCACTGGATGAACAGGCTTTTGCTGACCTAAGTACAGAACCTGTCCTGAGACCGCTTCAATGCTTAGTCCATACAGGCCACAAACTCTAAAAATGTTAAATAGTACTAAAATTTTAGCTTTCCTTTAAAAGATATAAACCTCTTCTCTTTATTCGTGGTTGTTGAGGAAACCTTTATAAAAATCACTTTACTGTGCTGTGATGAAATCTTTGGGTTTTTAAGGCACCATGACCCATAAATTATTTACTGAGAATTGTTTCATGCCTCTGTGATTGCAGACCATGGAGCCCTATGCTCAGCTGGATTTTTATAGCAGTGAGAAGTTAGATGTGTGCTAGTCTCTGCTCCAATTAAATTGGCTGCTCTGAGAACTATGTGCAAGGAAGGTGTGATTTGATGTGCTTGCTACCTCACTTTGCTTTAATCCCAGTCCAGTTCTGTTTTTGACGTGAAGTGCAAGCCCTGGTGCAGACTAAAACTGCACCCTGTGAAAAACAGTGTGGTCCTGTTGTCTTACAAAGCCTACAAAGGTTGTCTTCCAACAATCAGGGTGTGTTAACTTAGAAATGGGGTTGGAGAGACAGCAGCCTAACACAGTTGTCTCTTTTTCCTGATATTAAAGCTGTGTTTTAGTACCTTTTCATGACAGTGTGTCCACAGCATTATATCTATTTGACATGATCATCTAAAAGC
The DNA here is from genome assembly GCA_013400515.1 of Erpornis zantholeuca. Taxonomy (NCBI): domain Eukaryota; kingdom Metazoa; phylum Chordata; class Aves; order Passeriformes; family Timaliidae; genus Erpornis; species Erpornis zantholeuca. The sequence continues at coordinate 292,434 of VZTN01030183.1, read as the reverse complement.
TGCTTTTCTTTCAGGCCTGTTCTTCTGTCCAAGGCATTGTGAGATTGATATGTAGCTCATCCTTTTTAGCCTGTGTTGCTTGCTGCATGCCCTGTACAGGGGAATGATTGGATTTGCCAATCTCAGGGATGCTTGTTTCTTCTCTATCCTGTAAAAAGACTACAGAATGAGAGGCACATACTCAGTTCTTCCAGACCTTTGGGGCAACTTTCCTGGAGTTTAATGGTAGAAGAGGACTTACCCAACTTGGATGAGAACACTCTATGGGGATTAGAGATAAATCAGTATCTGAAGAAATTTATTCATTCTTCCTATCAGAGATGATGATTTTGCAATGAGAAGTGCCTTGCTTTGACATTAGAGAAATTCTCAACAACTGGGTTAGGTTAGACATCTTGCACTAAATGGCTAAGTTTAAATGAATTGTGTCTTGCCTTTGGTGCCCATCTCATTGCAGCTCTGGGTAGACACTTTAAAATGCCAGATTTGGAAACAAAGACCCAGGCTTCTGTGAAATAACCTTGAAATCATTTTTCTCAGTTGGTAATATTAAACACAGATCATTCTAAATTGGTCTTTTGAGCCACTCCCACAGAGCAATTCAGAGCTATTTCTAATTTTTTGTTCCTACAGCATTTTGTTGTTTCTCCTCTCACAGGGCATATATTATGTAAGTTTGTGTTATGCATTGTCCTGGCTCTGCAAGGCAATGGGATTTACACATTATATTTACTGCCTGCTAGAACACACACACACACAACCCCTATATTTGAAAACTAATAGTTAAAGTTTCTGTGCTTCAGTGCATGTGATCTTAAAATTGCTGGCAAATTATCTGCATGGAATGGGGTAAAACGCAGTTGAATTTCTTCTTTCACAAACCCTTTTCTCTGTCACATATCTTACTTAACTGGTAAGCATTTAACCAGGATGGCTGTTTTATTGGGACATCTCCCAGGAAACCAATTTAGCCTAATGATAGTGAATGACAATGACTGCTGTTTAATTGGGACATTATTAGCCAAAATTCAGCTTCTAGGAAAAGTAGTTGGCTAGTTCAGTGAGGTTAAGTAGTGTTTAACCAGGTGTTAAATAGACTTACAGGCCTAAGATCTCCTCTCTGAAGAGGAAGTAGCTGGATTTATTTAAAATATTACAAAAGTGGAAGTGGTGTTAGTTCTACAGGTTATACTGTTGGTATGGGGCTGCACAATGCACACATTCTTTCCTAAGAAACAGATTTGAAGTTGGCCGAGAGTTTATCTACAGGAGAACCTGCAGCCTGAAAATGGCAAAATGGCATGCATTGTGCAGCAGCTTTGAGTGTTTGGTGCCTTTTGACTCTCCCTCAGTGCCCCTGGGCTTTGTGGTAGGGAGGACAAGTTTTGATACATTCTTTGTACTTTTGGGAAGATGCATTTGAGCACTGGTAGCATGCAGTGTTGCCTCAGGATGGCTGAATAAAGAGCCAGGCTGCTTCTGTACTTGAAGGAGGGACATGTGGAGGTAGTTGCAGGCTGCAATTGGATGACTCAGTTTTGGCACTGTCCAAAACAGGTGTTGGGAGGTTACCAGCAGGGCACAGCCCTGAGACAGGGTGCCAATTTAATTTGGGATTTAGAAGTTATTATTTCAGAAGATATAAATGAAGTGTACTGTTTTCTGGTTGAATATATTCCATATTAATTTAATTCTGGAAAATAGAGGGGGAGTCCTTTGCCTTGTGGCTGTATCACATAAAAAACTTGGGCCTGTGCTTGAAGATCCTTGACATCTACCTCTATTAATGCCTGCTTAACCATTCTTTCTGCCAGGTTTTCCACCATAATTTTCTAACACCACAATTCTCACCTTTCGCTTCCTTTTCCACTTGAATTCCTATGCTATCCCCACAACAGAGCAATAAAGGCACATTCCTTTTGCTTCATTTAAATGTAGGCCCTGGGGTAATGAATTCTTAAATTTGGTTTCAGACGCAGTTCTTATTTAAGCATTAACATTGGATCCTACTAACATTTCTGGCCCATTAAATCAAGCACTTTTAATAAGAAAATGGTGTCATTAGTGGAGCATTTACTTCCTTCCCTCTTCTTCTGCTGGTGCCTAGAACATAGGGAGCCTTTCCTAATGCTGTGTGACTGTGGTTTAAGTTTGCCTTGCACTTGCACACCTCAAGTCTGCTCCTTTGGAGGAGGTTACTTCTGATGCTTTCAAAAACTGAGTCTTGGAGACAGGTTTATTATAACTGACTTCTAACATGCATTTTTAAGAATATATAGGAGGGTATAGTTAACAGAGAAAGACATTCCAACACCCAGTTCTGTTGTTCAAGAAAAATTTCATAGTGTAAAAATTATTTTTGAGATATGTCTCCCAGTAAACTGTAAAAAGGTGACACAGCATATATATATTTATATATATATATATAAATAACAAATCCACAAAGTTTCAAGCCAAAAAGGTTTTTCTGGTGTTAAAAAACCAGAACCAAAATCAAAGCAGAACACCTGTACAAAGCTAAATTACAAAATCTGCAAAGTACAAAAAGTACAAAAAATAAATTTGTGTAAAGTTTCATACCAGCTGACCCGTTGATTCTAACAAAAAGCCATCTGAAGACCTGTTTTCAGATATTTGAGAAAGAAACCTTAATTACAGAGTTCATCCAAGGTGTTTTAGTTCGTACAGAGTTGAGCTCACAAGCTTTAGTTCTTTCTAACTTGCATTATTTTCTAATGAGGAGCCTAATTTGGTCCTGCTTTGTACACTGGCCTGTCAGAGCACTTGTTTTCTAATTAGGTCTTTTTTTTTTCTCTGCTATTTATTTTGTGGAATAATGGCATTAACATTGGAATAAAATACTCCAGAAGTGTATATTGATGAGGATCTGTTCCTAAAGTATTTGTTATAACACAAGATCGTATCTGAGTAAAGAGGGCATAAATGTAAAGCTCTATCCACACTAGTGCTTGAATGGAAAAGCAAGTTTCACATTCCCCTTTCACACTGTGAATTTTCTTCATGACCTTAGTATTTGAGACCTATGTTTGCATACAAGGATGGTTATAAAAGTCCTAAGGCTCTAATTGTGCCTCTGAACTGTTACAATTCTTTCATCCTTTGTAAATGAATCAAAGATTTATCAGGCTGAGGGATATAGCATTCAGGGCCTTTCCCTGAGCAGTAAGGGAGATGAGTATTGCTTATGTGGACGTCCAGTACATGGGTGAATGACAATATCACGAAGGAAGAACTCAATGAACTTGAGAACTGTAATAATGGCAATAAAATTGTAATTCAGCTATCTAAAATGCAAATTCATGCCCTTTGAAAGTAACAATAGGGATTTCTGCACTAAGTGTGAAGCTCATCAGCCAGAAATGGCTGAGGGAGGAAAGGAGAATCAGGCACTAATGAGAGAGACATAAGAAAGATAAATGTGATCCTTCAGGATGCATTAAAATATGGGGGTTTTCTTCTCAAGGGAGGAAAGGAAATGCTAATGTTGTTGGGCAAAATAATGTAGTGACACCCCTCAGAAAAGCTGACTGCAATTCTGGTTACTCAGTGTCCTGGGTTATAATGTAAGATGTGTCCAGGGGG